>CM054183.1:63889570-64002070 GCA_028829895.1 Sinotaia quadrata
ACATGCATGTTTATAATAAATCAGGAAATTTCAAGTTAAATCAAGGCGATCCAAGTCACTACCAATAACCACCCGCACTCAAATCAACATTTTTCTAAATTTCACTTTTATTTCTTCTATAACCAGTACCTTCTTGTAGGGCTAGAAAAAAATATCATTTTATTTCCAAGTAAACGATTGCCGTTATTCAATCTATCTATCTATCTATCTATCTATCTATCTATCTATCTATCTATCTATCTATCTATCTATCTATCTATCTATCTATCTATCTATCTATCTATCTATCTATCTATCTATCTATCTATCTATCTGTCTGTCTGTCTATCTGTCTATCTGTCTGTCTATCTATCTATCCATCTATCCATCCATCCATCTATCTATCAGTCTGTCTGTCTGTCTGTCTGTCTGTCTATCTATCTATCTAATATTGTTAATTATTACGCTTAAATTATATTAATTAATATATTTGTTAAATTATTTCAGGAAAATTTCCGAAAACACCATGTCAGTGAATGTTTAGATCAACGTTGGCTTAAAATCAACCTGTCTGAATATTGACAGCTATTAATTTTCTAAATTATTCTTTTTTTAATCAGCTCAGATTCGGATTACAAACTGATGCAATAGTGTTTTGTTGTTTACTGTATTTTTACAGATGCATGTCGTTGCTTACAACTGTGACCTCTACGAGAATATTTCTCATGCTACGTCAGGGGTCAAGGGAATTGCAATTATTGCTGTTTTCATGGAGGTGAGTGTCATTTGGCGAACACAAACACACACACACTCAACACAGACTCATATACACACATACATACACGCGCGCGCGCTCACTCACTCACTCACTCACACACACACACACACACACACACACACACACACACACACACACACACACACACACACACACTTTCATCCTCTCACAGAGTGCAAGACACCAAGAGAGAGAAAGAAGCTGAGTAGAAGAGAGAGAGAGAGAGAAAGAAAAGGATAAATATATTTCATTAGTAAATTATATGGACACAGCATATTGATGGAAGATATCTGGATCATGTAATGCTATTAGATTATATGGAACTATTAGATTATATGGCAGTATCAGATTATTTTTCTTCGGAACAGTATGTTCAGCTTGGATTATCAAAATACTTCCCCAGTGAAATTAATGCCCATTTCTCAGAAAATAAGTTAATAGCAATATAAGTATTTGTTGTTTTGAGTTTATTTTCGACAAAGTGTTATTTAATGGTAACGTATTAACTGTAATAGCGGTAGTCGTCAATATACTTGCTCTTCTCATGATAACGAGTTTGAGAATACTTTGATATCAAGGCGTTCTTTGTTATATATGTGATACATGACATTTTTGTGTGACACTGGATTTTGTGGGAAGCAACATATCAGTATGGCGTTAAACTGGTGAACACAGTATTCTTTTGTATGGTGCTGTTTTATAGGAGACACTCTGACATTACATTTTGTAGGCACGACAATTATATGGTGCTGTTTTATTGAAGACACTCTGACATTACATTTTGTAGGCACGACAATTATATGGTGCTGTTTTATTGGAGACACTCTGACATTACATTTTGTAGGCACGACAATTATATGGTGCTGTTTTATTGGAGACACTCTGACATTACATTTTGTAGGCACGACAATTATATGGTGCTGTTTTATAGGAGACACTCTGACATTACATTTTTAAGCACGACAATTGTATGGTGTTGTTTTATAGGAGACACTCTGACATTACACTTTGTAGGCACGACAGTTATATGCGATGCTTTATGTTGCCTGTTAGTCTCTGTATCTATCAGTCGCTTTGTCAAACTGACGATTAGTATGGTCTGACAGCCTTGATTGTAAACATGTTACTCCAACACGCTTCCAATCTTGTGTAACTCAGTCAGGCTTTCCTCTGGCATTTACAGATCGGGAAGGAAATTAACAAGCCATTCTATACTATCTCCAAAGAGCTGGAACAATTAAAGACAACAGGTATGTCCAGTATCGTGTCTGCGAATTCATGAACATTTTTAAATGTGTATGAGTGTGAAGACTGAACAGCCATCTAGGCACATTTCCTATCTAAACTTTTCGTCACTACTCTTAGTGTTAAGAATGACCTGTTGTATACAAGCAAGTCACAGTGACGTCATAAACCTGGTCACGTGATTTTGGTAATCTACACAGGGCCGCTTAACAGCATTATAGGCCCACGAGCAAAGCAGTGCAGTGGGGCCCCTACTTACACAACCACTCACAGGAATAAAACAACATAGATTGGCATGGGACCCCTTTGCTCGTGAGGTCCACTGAGCTATATATAAATAGAGAGGATATCCAGTGATAGCAAGCGCTGCCGATGTGTCCCTAACAGAAGTTTCACTGCGACCATTTTGAGAATACCAACCTAACATAATACTGCTGAAGACTACGTGTTGGAATGCATTCATTATTTTGAAAATATGCCTTAGTTAACATTGTAAATTATATAAACATAATTAATTCATTTTATTAGACATTTATTCTAATAATTTTTGTTTTTAGCATTGGGTAAAGATGAAGTCTTTTATATTTTAAATGCTTAAAATAAACATTAATGAAAATATTAATTACAGAATGCAATCGTTAAATGATGTCAAAAAGAGTTTGTCATCACATTTGTAAACAAACTTTGCTGAAAAAAGTTGACAGCACTGAATCTACACTCTGAACAGAAATGCAGTCGGACAGCTTTATGGAGACCCGAGACTTTCCCACTTGGTTCCATCCTTTGTTTACAATACGTTGTAATAGTATTTACTGGTTGATGTAAACAAGCAAGCAAACAAACAACCGAACAAATAAATTAACAAACAAACAATAAGAAACGAGCATTTTTGATTAATGAAAATAAACACAACCGAAAATATTTACACACACACACACACACACACACACACACACAATTACACAGATAAATAAATAAATCGTTATATGGACACACGCAACCATTAACAAAACCATATGCAAACACTCTCAAACATACACATCTGTTAATAAATACAAAAGACTAATCTATATAACTACTAAGGTGTCTAGAAGTGATGCAAACACTCAAACATACACATCTGTTAATAAATACAAAAGACTAATCTATATAATTGCTAAGGTGTCTAGAAGTGATGCAAACACTCTCAAACATACACAACATATGTTAATAAATATAAAAGACTAATCTATATAACTGCTAAGGTGTCCAGAAGTGACGCGGAACAGAATCCATGGAACACTTAAGCAAACTGCTTGCTGAAAATTACCACCTCTTGAAAAATGATTAAGAGGGAGCTTTACATGACAAAAGATAATTAATGAACGTGGCCTTTGTGTTTCAGGGCAGAGGACCATAGTATATAACATTGACCTGAAGCAGTTACTGCCCAAAGCCGACCATTACATCACATACGACGGCTCGCTGACCCAACCTGGTTGCCAAGAGACAGTGACATGGATCATTTTAAACAAACCAGTGGTCATTTCACCAGAACAGGTACAGCGAGCAACAACATCCAGTCTCGTTGCCCTATGTAGATCACGTGGTATGGTTTATATATTTTAGTTGGTCTTTGTTCTCGTACCGGAAGTAGGCGCTAAATCAGCTTTATGAAACGAGTTACAAATAATTTTTGCCATCCGCATTTAGTCATATACCGGAAATAGCTGCCGGCATTTCTTATATATATATAACCCTCTGCTGGTTGTGGTCGCTAGCCCCGCTGACGTCATGGTGGGTAAGGGTTATGTTATATTAATTAATGATTATTCAAATATCAATCTTCAAACTCTAGAGTTACAGATTCGGGGTGTGTGGGGTGTGTGAGGATATTCCTTCGTATTATTTTGTCAGTGGCTATTCTTAGATAATCTGTTAGCTCCAGCCTCTACTCTCCTGACATGTAAAGTTCTGGTTGTTGTTTTTTTTTTTTTTTTTTTTCAATTTTCCTTACTGTTCTTGTCGCATGTAGAACCATGTAGTGTGTATTTCTTGGGTAACTGTAGCGAGTATCTGTCTGGTCGACTTAGACATGCTCGAGCGAGTATCTGCTGTAGTCGGCTTAGACACACTTGAGTGAATAATCTGTTCTAGTCGCAAAAAGCCTCAAGGAATCAATGTTGACAAAACTCCCATCATACACACACACACTCTGTTTTCGATTACGAGTTTTGAACAATTATGTTGGCATATTGAAATAACAAGCGAATTCAAACATAACTACACAGGCAAAAGAAAAATATATGGAATAATTACCAAGTTCATACATCTACAGAATATAAGTGCATGAAATATTAATAATTTTGTTAATATAAAACATAAAAAGAATGGTGGATTATTATAGTTATATAAGTATGTGTGTACATACGTATGTATATATTTATTACACTGTTTTAATTATACACCTTTATACTTGTAACTGTACATTGACTAGACTAATCTTCAAAGAGTAACAGTGCTTCCGGTAAGAGGTAAAATGAGAAAAAAGTATTAAAAGGTGAGAAAGAAGAGAGAAAGCAACTATTTTTCTTCATTTTAATTTTATCGTCTTAGATTATGACTTTTTAACTGCTACTTTCTTAGCACAAACAAATGATTGCAATTACTTAGTATTTACTGAAGACATGCATAACGCACACGGACGCACGAAAGCACATACACACACACACACTAAAGATTGACAAGTTAGCAAAATGAAATATAAGTGATCGAGAGAGATAATTCTTGACAGGAAGACGAGACACTATACGTAAGCAGAAAAATAAAAATGTCAGCCCGCAGCAATAATAAAAGTTTGAACGGGTTTCCAACAACAACAAAAAAATAGTAAGAGGTTGACGATACCTCATTGTCGGCAAAGCTTTAGAAGCAGACAGTAATCGAATCAAGGGCGACAACTCTAGACCGTGAATAGTTTCATTCGCGCAACACTCCGGCCAAAGATGACAAAGTGTATGGATTGGGCGCCCTCAGGCACACAAAGAACGATCACTCCAGTGTCTTTGACTATGCCTCCCAGATAACCTCAGTTCAGACCATTTGTAAAGCTGACAGTAATATGACTGGCCACCAAATATAGAAAGCTCGACCTGTAAATAATAAACTCACAGATCCTGAACGTCTGCAAATAATAACCACACAGCCTTGTCGCCCTGTAAATATTAAGTGTAAATTAAGAGCCATGTTGCCTTATATAATCAAAATCTTGTCACCCTAAAACAATATACTCAAAGAACAATTGATCTGGAAAATAATAAATACACAGTGTAAATCAAACAATCCGTCTTCTGAGCTGTATTGTGTATTCCTGGTGTACAGTTGGATTGTGTTACTCCTAGTGTACAGGTATAATATGTACTAACTGGTGTAAGGATTTCTTATCTGTGGGTATAAGGCTGTTTTTTTTAATGATAATTGGAGATAGATGTTTATATTCAAGCATTTCGAGGTTAAGTACACTCACTGATGCTTGTCTTTTACATACTGTGTTAAGATGTTTTTCAAATTGTAGGTTGGGTGTTTTGCATACAGTGTTATGAGTTCTTACACACTCACTGATGCTTGTCTTTTACATACTGTGTTAAAATGTTTTTCAAATTGTAGGTTGGATGTTTTACATACAGTGTCATGAGGTTTTACATATTCACTGTGTTATGAGGTTTTACATACTGTGTTAAGATGTTTTTCAAACTGTAGGCTGGATGTTTTACATACAGTGTTATGAGTTCTTACATACTCACTGTGTTATGATATTTTACATACTGTGTTGGGATGTTTTACAAACTGCTGGTTGGATGTTTTACATACTCACTATGTTATGAAGTTTTACAATTTACAAACTGTGTTAGGGGATGTTTTACGTATTGTGTTACGATATTTTACATGCTCTCTGGATGTTTTACATATTTTACATACTTACTGTGTTAAGATGTTTTACATATTTACCGTGTTAGGTTTTACAAACTGCTGGTTGGATATTTTAGTTACTGTGTTAGGATTTTTAAAAATACTGTTCGTTGGATATCATACGTACTTGTGGTTTGCTGCTTATTAATCACTGTTTATTGTGTTTGTATGTACTCAAGACTGTTTTACGTAATACTGTTTACTTGTTTTGCGTAATAGTGTTGGATGTTTTATAAAATAATGTTTAGTTGTTTTGCGTAATAGTGTTGGGTGTTTTATAAAATAATGTTTAGTTGTTTTGCGTAATAGTTTGGAGCATTTTATGAAATAATGTTTAGTTGTTTTACGTAATACTTTTAGTTTTTTTAATATAATAGTCTTCAGTTGTTTTAATAACAGTGGGGTTTTTGTGCAGTAGTAACTTACATAATAACAGTGAGCTTTTTATGTAATAGTCCTTAGCTGTTCTACGTAATAGCAGTGAGATTTTAGGGTAATAATCCTTGGCTGTTTTACATAATAGCAGTGGATGTTTTATGTAATAGTCCTTAGCTGGTTTACATAATATTAGCAGTGAGCTTTTTTGTAATAATCTTTAGCTGTTTTACCTAATAACGGTGAGCTTTTTATGTAATAGTCTTTAGCTTTTTCTACGTTATAGCAGTGAGCTTTTCATGTAATACTTCTCAGCTTTTTTTTAACGTAATAGCAGTGGGATTTCATGTAATAGTCCTTAGCTTTCTTTTTTTACGTAATAGCCAGTGTTTTCATGTAATAGCCCTTAACTTTTTTACGTAATAACAGTGGGGTTTTTATGTTATAGTCTTTAGATATGTAAGTGATAATGACGGGTTCTGTATTTAATAGTGTTTAGATTTTGTTGCATAATAGTGTTGGGCTGTTTTATGGAATAGCGATTAGTCGCTTACGTAAATCAGTTTGGCCTTTACGAATAATGTTGTTTTATATTGTAGTGTTTGATTGTTGTACATAATGGTGTAGGACAGTTGAACATATAAACTGGTGTACATAATGGTGTAGGACAGTTGAACATATTAACTGGTGTACATAATGGTGTACGACAGTGACCTTTCAAGTTTGGTCTTTTTGCTACATCAAATTCAAGTGATCAGACAATAGAATTCTCTACAGCATGTAAACTTTTTTCATCTCAGCCCATTGGCTAGTCTCGTTCTCGTAAATTTTAACCATTGGATAATAAAAAATACTCATCTAGTTAGATCTGGTTTGCATTACATCAGAAATTTCTAGCATATTTTCAACCAGAGTGTTTACTCCAACTCTGACACAAAAATACCATCATAAGGAGTGTTCAAGGTCGGGTCACTTTGACAATTTAACAATTTATATAATAATTAAGTTTAGAAATAGGGATCGGCGAATTTATTCTGCCAACACATTTGCTCATTTCTCCTCGGCTGCTAGTTGTGCTAACTTGTGTATGTTTCATTTCTCAATGTATTTGTATGACTTGAATATTCATTGGATTATGGCTGCATCGGGTGCTTACTACTGTTTATTATTATTGACGAGAGACTCACGTTTCATGTATTCAGTAATTTTTATTTTTAAATTCATACTGGAAAAAGACTCGTTTTTCCAACTGATTTATCGCCGTTTTTTCTTGCTCAATAGCGTTTGGACATTCAATGTACTTATATCGCTGCTGTTTGACCCTTGTACGTGCTCATGTTCACTGCTGCTTGTCCATTTTGCATACCTATTATTCGCTCACTGGTGTTTGGCAATTTTCAAACATATCGTTGTTTGACTGCTTGACATACTGGTGTTTGGCAATTTTCAAACTTATCGTTGTTTGACATATTGTGTTTGGCTTTTTTTGCACGTTGTCCGTATTCAGCTGAATGACATTCACAGTCACACGGACATTGTCAGTCGCTTGACGTGAGAGATGAGTGACAAATAAGAGCCCATATACATCTCTCTCTCTCTCTCTCTCTCCACACACACACACACACACACACACACACACACACACACACACACACACACACACATACACACAGAGGCAGATGTGATACACAGATATACATAAAATGCCAAATTGCTTTATTTAAAGATGTAGAGAACATAATAGTTATAAATTTTACTCTTTCTCTTAACGCAACATGTCACTCACTTTATTTCACCATCGCCACCACTATCATCAGAATCAGCACCAGAACTACCACCACCATCATCATCAACTACAATGCTAGTTAATGTAGCAACAACAACAATAACAAGTGTATCAATTGCATTGTCATTGTAATAACAAAAATATTAACAACAATATTCCGTATAATTGCATTAAAAATAGCAATAATAACTACAATAATAACACCAGCAATAACTATAATAATACCACCAGCAAACAGCAATAACAGTGAAAAATATAATACCAGCAATAATGATAATAACTAAAATAACAACAATGAGAAATAATAAAAATAACAACAATGAGTAATAATAAAAATAACAACAATGAGAAATAATAAAAATAACAACAATGAGAAATAATAAAAATAACAACAATGAGTAATAATAAAAATAACAACAATGAGAAATAATAAAAATAACAACAATGAGTAATAATAAAAATAACAACAATGAGAAATAATAAAAATAACAACAATGAGAAATAATAAAAATAACAACAATGAGAAATAATAAAAATAACAACAATGAGAAATAATAAAAATAACAACAATGAGAAATAATAAAAATAACAACAATGAGAAATAATAAAAATAACAAATACTACTATTAGTTCTACGAGTGTCCGTCTGTTCGTCTCTTCCATCCATCCATCTCTCTCTATTTCTCTCTCTCTCTCTCTCTCTCTCCATCCATCCATACACCCACACCCATCCATCCATCTATCTATCTGTCTATCATCTATCTATCTATCTATCTATCTATCTATCTATCTATCTATCTATCTATCTATCTATCTATCTATCTATCTATCTATCTATCTATCTATCTATCTATCCATCTATCTATCTATCTATCTATCTATCTTGAAATGCAAATATTTTATTATATCTATAGACATTTTTTATTCATTTGCTTCTGACGTTTTTCCCCAGACACTCACATTATTTAGAAACCCAATGAACCATTTTTCTAAACTTAATTTTTTTTAATTTGTGTCAATCTTTCTTGCAAACGGGACCCATAACGCCCTGAGCAAATCTTCAGAGGACCCCGCTTGCAGTACATCCTGTTCTTAATGTTTCCCGGGTCCAGCTATTCCTTATTCTTTGCTTTGCTGCTATCATCCGTATCTAGCAGATCAATAGAGCGAAGCAGAAATAGTTTGTTATATGTTTATTATATAATTTTTAAAAACTCTGATCCCTATTGTTGTTTGGTTGCGTTTGTGTCAATCTCTGGTAAGACATTGAAGTGTAATGGAACACTGGTGTACTAATCTATTAATTCTACATGACACTAATATATGATTTTCCTCTAATGTAATGGAACACTGGTGTATTAATCTATTAATTCTACATGACACTAATGTATGATTTTCCTCTAATGGAGTAGAGCGTCGAACAAACCACGAAACAGTGGCTCAAATAAAGAACTAGATATTCTCAAATAAAGCACTAGTCACTCTCAAATAACTCTCAAATAAAGCACTAGTTACTCTCAAATAACTCTCAAATAAAGAACTAGTTATTCTCAAATAAAGTACTAGTTACTCTCAAATAAAGCACTAGTTACTCTCAAATAACTCTCAAATAAAGCACTAGTTACTCTCAAATAACTCTCAAATAAAGCACTAGTTACTCTCAAATAACTCTCAAATAAAGAACTAGTTATTCTCAAATAACTCTCAAATAAAGAACTAGTTATTCTCAAATAAAGAACTAGTTATTCTCAAATAAAGTACTAGTTATTCTCAAATAAAGCACTAGTTACTCTCAAATGTGACCTGTCACCACAAAAAGATACTTAAGTCGGATTTTGGGGGTATTGAGATATATATATCAATAGAAAGAAAATTGAAAGGGCTTTCTGTTGATATAAAAATAAAGAGTGTAGGACAAAATATGGAAAAGTTATGTTTGTTTGAAGTGCACTACTGTCCGGACGGCCATTTTGAGAAAATCGGCCTCAAAGATGGAACACATTTCTGAGAGGTTTTTCCTTAGCAACCATATATTAATCTGCTTCATTTGCAATCAGAGTTGAAGAAGACACAATGGCTAACACTGTAATAACTATAAACAACAAATATATTGTTATATCATTTACAGACAACAGTCTTTTTAAGCCATAACGATTAGAATTTCTGTATGCGAGAATGATTATTGTGGCTCACAGAATATTCTAAAATTAAGGCATAATATTGAATTGATACCTCTTTCTAAATCTGATACTAGCTCCACTAAATAAATCACAGATTAAAGCTGCATTACTTTCACATTCTTAAAAAAAAATATCGTTTAAATAATCCAGTAATTATAGCACACCTTTCACTTCAATGTACAGTCAGTTATCGTCAGCTGTCGTCTGCTTCGTCTTTTTCGTTGTTCGATCACGCGATTCGCTGTCCATGTCACTTTCAGAAGAAAATCCATCAGCTACATCCTCATTAGCAAAATAATCAGATATCAAATCTTTAATCTGAATGCTTTCTTTTTCTAAGATGTTGCTTTCTTTACATGAATTCAACAAATTAGCGATTCGTTTCTCCATGTTTGCATTACGCATTACAGGACGAAACTGTCTCCCCTTGTGTGCGTTTCAACCAATCGCGACCGTCTTTTTATGAGAGCATGCTTGGTAACTTATAGTAAGCTTTGATAAACTGTCTGCGGATTGGCTGACGCTTTTCACTTTGTTTACGCCAAGCACAGCCTTATAAAACATTCTGATTACACGTTATTAATAACCAGTGTCGTCAGCATAAAAATAGGCTTTTTCCTGAGCATTCTGATATACAACATGATGAGGTTCAGCCAGGGATACTACCGTCTACGATCATCAGATTATAGCACTTTTGGGCCATATTTTTCCTTCGAAGTTAGACAGTAGGTCACAAAAAAATAATAATAAAGCTATTTCTAGTTCGAATTAAGGAAAAACACGCTAGTAATTTGTTGTTCGATGGTTTGGGAACACGCTAAAATGAAAATCTCAATTTCACCCATGTAGACCCCCACCTTCGTTTTTGCCGTTTTTCTCGGCTTAGCCTTGCGCGACTTAAGTATCTTTTTGTGGTGACAGGTCACAAATAACTCTCAAATAAAGCACTAGTTACTCTCAAATAACTCTCAAATAAAGAACTAGTTACTCTCAAATAAAGCACTAGTCATTCTCGCGCTACTGGGAGTGAATAATAAACTATCAACAACATGAAATACACTCCAATGTCATGTACATAAGAAGTAGAATTCCACCTTTCGCAACCCAACTAAAAATCAAACCTCAACAGCGATCTGACATGAGAAATGATTAAAAATCTTTCCATTAATCCATTAATTAATCTGCAGCGAGGATTATTCTTGAAACTCGATGAAGCAATTATGTCAGTCCATTTTTCCCAAATCTTCACTGGTTACCTGGCTACAGCAAATTATATCACAAGATCCCTTCCATTTTTTTTAATAATTCACTGTTTGGTTCCCGCCCTAAGTGCCCGTCTTGTGCTCAAAATTATGTTTTTTGTATAATAGCATTATTCATACTATATGTGTAATTACTGTAAAGCACTTTGAGATTTTATGATATTAATCGCCTCACCAATTCTATTCTTCTTCTTCTTCTTCTTCTTCTGTTCTTTTCATGACTTATGTAGACTGTTAGGTGTGAACCAAATTTTTACTGATAGTGATAATGATGATTGTTGTACCTGTAATTGTTGTTGTTGTGTTGCAATTGTTATTTTTCTTATTTATTCTTGCATTCACCAATCCTTCAGTTTAAGTGATTTCTTAAATTTTTACATCTCTCACTAGCCGACAACATTACTCACATTTCCTTATCCCATTAGGCGTACGGTGTCCGTTTATGTGATACCCGTATTCTTACGTCCATGTTTTGTCCAGTCAGTTTATCTTGTCTTGTATAGATAAATCCCATTACTCCATGTTTCTCCAGTCAGTGTAATGTCTTGTGCAGATTAAGGCCTTGCGCTGGTTGTTCAATGGTGTTGATAATACCAATCTTGGTATCGAGTCAAACACCCGTCCCGTCATGCCTCTGAATCACAGGGTCGTGCGCACAAACATCAACACGAGAAAACGGGTAAGTGGCAGTCAACGCAAGAGCTCTGCTGTTAACTGCCTTTTGTTTGAATTTGTATTTGAGGTTCAGTATTGTAGTTATCTTTTCAGGCACACTTCAGAAATACAATTTTATTTGATTCATTTTATTTTGTCGCGAGCAGCTCAGCACGTATTAGTCAAATAATTTGAAACTGTCCGTCTACCGGATTTGTATTTTATGTGGATCCTCATAATTCTTGTCTCCTGTCGAGATGTCTGTACTGTACTTTTGTCTGAGGTTTGTCTGTCCTTTGACCCTTGTCTTCCATGTCTGTCTCTTGTTTGAGATGTTTGTCTTGTTGACCCTTATCTGAGATGTCTGGCCTATTGTCTCATATGTGAGATGCTTGTCCTCCTGTCCTGTCTGAGATGTCAATCCATTCGTCTTTAGTCTGAGATGTCGGATCTTCTCCTAGGCTGATATTTCCTATTATAATTGGTAAAGCAAATGTTTAATTTTGTAAAAGGATGTTGAACATTTAACTTTATTTTTGTGTGAAATTATATTAATTTAAAAATTCTAACCTTTTATTCAGACATTCAGTTCCAAAACAGTGCTGTTACAGACTTTCTAGTGCCTTTGAATCTCAGTGCTATTATAGACATTCCAATTCGAATATTATTATTACTTATTGTTCAACATTTAGAGAAATTTATTTAGTTTCCGGGGAAATTAAAAAGAATTACTGATAAATTTGAAAGGAATCTATCTATCTGCCTACCTACCTATCCATCCATCCATCCATCCATCCATCCATCCATTCAACCCATCCATTCGTCTATCCATCTATCTATCCATCTGCCTAACTGCCTGCCCGCTCATCTATCTATCTATCTATCTATCTATCTATCTATCTATCTATCTATCTATCTATCTATCTATCTATCTATCTATCTATCTATCTATCTATCTATTTATCTATCTGTCTGTCTATCTATCTATCCATCCATCCATCCATCCTTCTATCTATCTATCTGATGGACGTTTTTTCGTCGATTACAATCATTATTTATAAACACATTTATTATTGGAACTGAAGTCGTTAATGTTGACCCATTTTGTATTGTAGTAGATTATTTTGTTTATATTCAATACTGTCGACATTATTTACTAATCTAGACTATTCAATATTGTTGACATTATTTACTAATCTAGACTATTCAATATTGTTGACATTATTTACTAATCTAGACTATTCAATATTGTTGACATTATTTACTAATCTAGACTATTCAATATTGTTGACATTATTTACTAATCTAGACTATTCAATATTGTTGACATTATTTACTAATCTAGACTATTCAATATTGTTGACATTATTTACTAATCTAGACTATTCAATATTGTTGACATTATTTACTAATCTAGACTATTCAATATTGTTGACATTATTTACTAATCTAGACTATTCAATATTGTTGACATTATTTACTAATCTAGACTATTCAATATTGTTGACATTATTTACTAATCTAGACTGTATTTAATATTGTCGAAATTATTTACTAATCTAGACTATATTTAATATTGTCGAAATTATTTACTAATCTAGACTGTATTTAATATTGTCGAAATTATTTACTAATCTAGACTGTACTTAATACATTTTCACTTTAAAGTTACTGTAGTCATGTCTATCGATTGTTTACACTACTGTCTAATGCAATTAAGAACTTTGTCCGTTTTCATTAATATCTACTGTAATTACCATAGTCGGCAGTATTCATTAATGTTGACTGATCCATTGGATTTGATTTATAGCATTAATGCTGAAGGTATTAATTACTTTTGAACTGTTACCAGTTGTGTGTATTCATTAAGATTATTCCTGTTGGAGATTTCATTCACTAACTGACTGATTTGTTCCAGTCCCGTCTGTGCACGATGGAAAAAGAAATGTTCTATCAAGGTGAGGCCGCAAAATCATTCCATGGTGCTATATATTTAATTAAAATTAAAATCACCTTTTACTGTTCTGTAAAGTGATTGACATGATAATATCTCATATTTTTGCTATATTCTGATGTTTAAAAACCGCCTTTAACTGGTCCTCGAAAATAATATCCAATGATTCTAGTTTTTCTACATTTAGATTAAGCTTAAAACCAACTGTAATTGAATTGTAGTGAGGACATGATAGAATCCCTTGGTGTGCTATATTTAGACTGACCTTAAAGTGTGCTATATTTAGACTGATCTTAAAGTGTGCTATATTTAGACTGACCTTAAAGTGTGCTATGTTTAGACTGACCTTAAAGTGTACTATATTTAGACTGACCTTAAAATGTGCTATATTTAGACTGACCTTAAAGTGTGCTATATTTAGACTGACGTTAAAGTGTGCTGTATTTAGACTGACCTTAAATTGTACTATATTTAGACTAACCCTAAAGTAACGTTTTAATTCTTTTATCAGTGTTTGGACATCAAATCATCCTATTTTATTTTGTTTTGGTTAAGCTTATTACTTGAGCTATCGTTGTAATTGGGGAATATCCAGTTGTTATGTTTATATTAAATTTAAAGTCACACAAAATTATATTGAGGTGATTTATTATTCTAACTAAGCTTCAAAATCACGTTTTAACTTTCCTCACAGACCTACAAATATACACAGAAAATTCGTCCCCTTTCAACTGTACAGTCATGTGAGGACATAATTAGAAAATATACCATACTCATGTAAACTTCAAAGTAACATTTTAAAAAACTGTATAAATGAATGTGTAGACATCAAATAATACAATTTTTATATATTTTCACCAAACTTCAAAGTTACTTTTTAACTCTATTATCAATGTATATCAATATACACACCAAATCATACCATCCTGTTTTCATTAATTTTTTTAGATTAAGTTTAAATACTTCTTCAGCTATACTAGTACTGTGAGGATACAATATTATTTAGTGCGGTTACTGTGAGGATACAATATTATTAAGTGCGGTTACTGTGAGGATACAATATTATTAAGTGCGGTTATTGTGAACTAATCTCTCTGTATGTACCATTATACTTAGTATAAGAATGCAAATTTTACAATTATAATATATGGCAATAATTAATTGTGTTATACAATAAGAAACGTGGTTACAAAATATATTAGAAATATTAAGAAACTGATGTAATATAAATAAAATTAAACGTAAAAATCAATCAAACAAAGTTATAAAGAAAACCATGTGAAAATTAATCCATAAATGGAAACACATTTTGAAATAGATTTAAGACATAAAGTAATAAATTAATTTAAAACATCAAACAAAAGACACCTAATAATAATAATGGTAAAAGGAAATGGAAACAAGAAATCATCAATAAGATGGAAATAACAGCTACCTGTATTTGTAAAAGAAAGCACTTACACACGTACTCTTGAATTGCTACATGCATACAAACGCATATACGCACACGCACACATGCGCGAAATAATGCACTGCCCCCACCAGTTACAGGATGGTGATGCAGTGAGCTCCATGCAAAGCTAGACCAGTTACAGGATGGTGATGCAGTGAGCTCCATGCAAAGCTAGACCAGTTACAGGATGGTGATGCAGTGAGCTCCATGCAAAGTTAGACCAGTTACAGGATGGTGATGCAGTGAGCTCCATGCAAAGCTAGACCAGTTACAGGATGGCGGTGCATAAATCATAATAATACACTGCCACTAGTTATAGCATCTTGTTGTTAAGCCATATTTATCTCTAGATAGTGGATATCTAAGTCGTAATGATACATTTTACCAATAACTGTAGCATCTTGTTGTTTACTGTATTTATCTGCAAATGGTGCATCTTCAAATTCTAATGATGCATATCCCAAGTGTCACAGAATAACGTTTTGTACCGTATTATTGCTAGGGGTTAAATCCAAATCATGATAACGCATGTGAATAGTATTGCAGACTATAATTATAGAATGCTTACTATAATATCGTAGTATCTCCAATTTGTTTACATTCGAACTTTGACGAAGTCTAGCCATACATAATGTAACTTCTTGTACCAGTTTATTTCTAAATAGTTTTTGCCGTAAATCAACTATATTTAAAGATTTGTTCTAGTATCTAGATGATGCATTCATGAATTTTTGTTTTCCATTATCATGGTTCAAATTGCTGAATTAATGCTTTTCTGTCTAATATTTAATATTTTGCATGGCATACCACCACCACAACCATTACCATCTCACTATTATTGTTATCAGTTTCATTATTTTATTTTTCAGTGAATGAGATCTATTTAAAAACATGATTTGGCGAAGAACGCCGATAACTCTAATCTGATCAAGGGAATCAATTCAATGCACCAATCACAGAAATTCCTGAGTGCCAAAGCCACTGGTAAAACCATGACGTTTTAAAGAGGACTCCGTATGGGGAAAATTGGAACACATAAAAAAAAATTGCTGTTTGTACAGAAAAATTAGATTTCATTATTTATCCAAAGTTGTTCTGTTTTTAAATTGTACTAATGCTGTTTACTTTTATTTCTTCTTAAATAAAATGTACAAAGTAGAGATTTTGATGATGGCGATGAGGAAAATACGAATTTTGGTGTTGTATTTCATTTGTTCTGTCATAATAAAAATTAATTTGTAAATGATCATAAATGTACATTATAATATATATTTATATAAACATTTGTTTTAACTATGCGCGATGTCTTTGGATGTACCCAATTATTATTCTTGTTTTGAAAGAGAACCGTTATTAAATAGTAATCCTCATTTGCACTACCATTCTATGAAACACTCGTCATCGCCACTATCAACGTATCTTAATTTTACTAAATAATACTGAAGATGATGAAGATAATGACGACGAATATTATATTGATGATGTTGATGATAGGATATAATAATCAACGTTAAAGTATTACTTTTAATGAAAATTGTTATGACGACCACGTTATTATTATTTTTTTTTTCTTTTCCCCCCACGACTTCTGTTTTGACTGTCAGTTGCGAACCAAGGTCTCGGAATTTTACCAAGATTCTGGGAGATCCAAGGTTTTACGGAGAATGTGGGCATTCCCTAGGAGTGCTGCTTTGAGTTGTGGGGCGCTGTGGTTTCCAGGGAGTTTATTCAAACAGCCTTCGAATTCAGATGTTTATGTTCCACAAGGCTCCTATCACTACAATTATCACTTTTGCTTTTACATTCCACAGTCTCTGGATTTCTAATCTGAGATGGTATTTTTTCTATTTTTCTCTTTCTTTTGTTTTTTGTTTCAATCACCTCGGAACAGCAACATCGATGATTGCTTCTGTTCTGTTAGACTTATTGAGAACTACAAATTCTGGTCTTCGCGCAGGAATCTCTCGATCTCTTCTCGTATCGAAGTCCCACAGTATTTTGACTTCTTCTGTTTCGGTGACTACCTCTGGTTGGTGCATCCATGCTCTTTCTGGGGTTTTTACTCCATAGTTCTCACATAGATTTCTAAGTATGATTTTTACCACTTCGTTGTATCTTTGTTTCAGCCAGAAATTGACATCCAGATTGTATGTGTTCTGTTGTTTCATTTATGCTTTTGAGTATGTATTTGTAATAATTTGAGATTTTTTATGATTTTTGTTTTGTATGATTTCGTGTTTAGAGCTTGATTTTGAGCAACTGTTATGAGAGCTTCTGTTCCTGTTTTCAAACTTGCCTCCCTTGATTGTTTTGTTGATGTTGCAAAAGCTTGTTGCACATACTGACCAGGGAGGTGTTTTGGCTCAAAAGTATTTGCGAATGCCTGTTTCGTTTTTTTCCCTCCATGCTTCTTTATCTGTTTGTGGGTGTTGGTATAATCCACTAACTTTTACTGCGTCTGTTAGTGGCTCATCTTTGTTGTTATTCTAGATGCAATCCACAAGGTTATAACTTCTCTTCCAATGACATGTTTGATTTATTATT
The DNA here is from genome assembly GCA_028829895.1 of Sinotaia quadrata. Lineage (NCBI taxonomy): Eukaryota > Metazoa > Mollusca > Gastropoda > Architaenioglossa > Viviparidae > Sinotaia > Sinotaia quadrata. The sequence continues at coordinate 63,907,729 of CM054183.1, forward strand.
ATTATTATTATTATTATTATTAATTTTGGAGAATTTCTTTTCCTTCAAAAAGTGCTTTAAAAGCAATTGTTAGACAAATATATGTATGTGACCATGATAACCGAATGAGATGACACATTCATATAAGACAATAATAGCACAAGTTTGATGCTGTTATACGCTTATTGCAAAAGTATACTATCTAACAACATCTTACATTTAAGAACTGAAACCAAAAGGAAAAGATTGTCACCTTTTGAGCAGGTAACCGATATTCAGGAGCAGATAATAAGCTGTTCGCAAAAACGTACTTCACAAAAGAAATTATCATGCAGTGACTTCAGTGACTGTGAGAAAAATAAAACGGCCTGCTTATGGCTTGAGTTGGGAGACACTGAAAGAGCGTGAAATGGGATGAATACAAAGGAGAGAATGGAATGGAGTGCTTCCTGGAGAAAGTGTATAATGGAGAGAGTAATAGGCTATGCAACTGATGGGGAGGGTGCATAGGAGTGATGGAAAGAGTGTGAAGTAGAGTGTAAGAAAGTGCCAGTAATGGAGAATATTAGTTTAATGGACAGAGCGTGAAGAAGAAAGATTACTATAGAGATAGTGTTCATTAGAGTATAATAGATAGTTTGTAATGAAGACAGAGCGTATTAGAGAGAGTTTGAATTAGAAAAATGGTATGGATAGAGTGTGAAGTAGAAAGATTGTAATGGTGTTTGAAGTATAAAGATTTCTATGGAGAAAAAGTGAAGTAGAAAGAGTGTAATAGAGGGAGTGTGAATAGTAGTATCATAATGGAGAGAGTGTGAAGTACAAAGACTGCAATGGAGAAAAAGTGAAATAGCAAGAGTGTAATGGAAAGAGTGTAAAGCAGGAATTTTGTATGGAGAGAGTGTGAAGTAGAAAAATTATAGGAAGGGAGTGTGTATAATAAGATCGTAATGGAGAACGTGTGAATAGTAAGATCATAGTGGAGGGAGTGTGAATAGTAAGATCATAGTGGAGGGATGTGAAGTACAAAGATTGTATGGAGAGAATGTGAATAGCAATGTTTTGAAGACAGAGTGATATGGAGTGTGTAAAGGACAATGCAACACTTAGAGAGTAGTCTAGAAACAGTTTCTAGTGGAGTTACTGTAATGGAGAATGAATGAAATAGTGCATTATAAAGTGTTTACTTGAGAAGGAGTACAATATAGTGAGTGTATAATGGATACTATGCATTAGAGAGAGAGAGAGAGAGAATATTAGAGAGTGTATAATAGATGGATTGTAACAGGAGTCTAGGGTATGGAGTGTATAATAGACAGATTGTAACAGTATTCTAGGGGTGTGTGGTGTGGTGTGGTGTAATGAAGACAGTAGGAAGAAAGAGAGATGAGAGAGAAAGAGAGAAAAATAAAAGGAAAAAATAACTTGTGTGGGAAAAAATCGACGAAAGAAAAGATTGCTAAACAAATTAATGATATATGCAATATACTAGTCATCATTATCACATCTAAAGAAAAAATGTGTTTTGACATTTTGCCTTTCATACCAAAAACCTTTATAACATCGCAGCTTGTTCGTTATCTTGCTTACAAAATTTTAAATATTATTGTAATTGTATAGCATTTGTATTTGTCTACACACATTTTGGAATATATCAAGTCGATATTGTTTACAATGACAACTACTATTATTATAATTGTATAGCATTTGTATTTGTCTACATCAAGTCGATATTGTTTACAATGACAACTACTATTATTATAATTGTATAGCATTTGTATTTGTCTACACACATTTTGGAATATATCAGGTCGATATTGTTTACAATGACTACTACTATTATTGTTTGGTCGATTGCATTGGTGCTAAAATCTTTCTTTTATGGTTTGAAATATGTTAGGCAGAATGGTACTGCAGCGCGCTAGCTTGTAAATAAAATATGTTGTGACCACATCTACTCTGCTTGTAATGGTTTTTATGTGTTGCACAAAGTGTATGAGTAGTGATATTTGTTATATATGTAATAACTGAATATGTTGCCACAAAGTGTATGCAGAAGCAATTTTATATGTGTGTAAAAGTTGAGTATAGGTGTACCACACGACTGAGTTTGTTGTAGCTATATTGTGTTTTTAAATGGTTGATTTAATTTTGCTTCAAGGTCTCTCTTATAGCTATTTATCTGTAATGCTCGTATATATAATTATCACAAATAATTTTGCTTCAAGGTCTCTGTTATAGCTATTTATCTGTAATGCTCGTATATATAATTATCACAAATAATTTTGCTTCAAGGTCTCTGTTATAACTATTTATCTGTACACGTAATGCCCCTTATATATAATTATCACAAATAATTTTGCTTCAAGGTCTTTGTTATAACTATTTATCTGTAATGCTCGTATATATAATTATCACAAATAATTTTGCTTCAAGGTCTCTGTTATAACTATTTATCTGTACACGTAATGCCCCTTATATATAATTATCACAAATAATTTTGCTTCAAGGTCTTTGTTATAACTATTTATCTGTAATGCTCGTATTTATAATTATCACAAATAATTTTGCTTCAAGGTCTCTGTTATAACTATTTATCTGTACACGTAATGCCCGTATATATAATTATCACAAAGAATATATAATATAGCCAATTTTCTCTTCGACTGAAAAATATTTTCCAACAGGTGACATGTAGCCATAATTCTCTGAGTATTGGCTTTTAATAGAGCCACAAAATATATGATTCAGTGATATTTTTCTATAAGTAATGACTAAATATTTGTGTAAATAGGTGCATAATTATTTCTCTACGAGTCTTGTGCCACAATGTAGTGAAATTTTTCTATGAGTAATGGCTGGATATTTGTGCCATCTGTGAATATATAATATTTTTCAGCGAGTAGTGAAACAACACGGTAGCGAGTAGCGACAATTTCTGCAGAGCTTGGAAGTAGAGAATTAAAGAATTATTATTTTGTATATTATCTCGCATCTCAGTCGGGTTGTACCCCCCCCCCCCTTAAACTTATATTTAAAACTGGGTGGACCAGGGGAAATGTAACATGTATAGATTACAACTACGCGTTACGTCATCCGGTACTGGACGTTATGCTCTTCTCTCATTCACCAAAAGTCACACCTAATGATGACCCGTGAGGTTTTGTATGGAATGATTTCATATGTAGCATCATCAAGGCATTAATGCATGCATTTTATAAAACCATATTCACTTTATGACACCTGCATTATAAACAGTGCATGCACATTTCATAACAATATTCACTTTTTGATCATATGACACCTACATTATAAATACTCAGCTCACGCTGACATTTCATGACATTTACACATAGTTTACACTAACTGCGAATGAATGAGATAGGGGAAATAACGCTGGCTAACATACCGAAATTGCTAAATGATTATGTCCCTTTAAAATTGTACAAAAACACTAAGCAAGCGGTTCGATTTACTTTTGGTATTAGTGATATGTTTAGGTGATTATAGGATGTAATGCACTGAGGGGCGGGGGGGAGGGGAGACATAATAAAGTGGACCTATTATTGACGTATTAAAGTTAACCTTCCGCTTCTTTAGTTCAAGGTGATAGATTGATAATTAATATCGAAATAATAGTGATGACCACGTAATGGAGATTTTTGTATAACAATGATTTGACACACTTTGACCTGTATGTGTAGGTTACAAAGTTTACCTTGACGCTACATCGCTTCTGCAGCTACGTGAAAATTTGACTCGTGGCGGCGTATTTTCCACATGATTAATTATAAGAGGTCTTGACCTTGACCTTATACAATCACGTTCGAGAAGAATGACTTGTTTGTAAGAAGTAGACTGAAGCGAGCGCCAACATTGTTGGCACTGATTTTTGGTTATTTCTATATGGTTGTACCAAATCAGATTATCTAGATTGGCTCGGGAAACGCGGGAACTGTCACGCGATGATGAGCTACCATCACTCAGTGTCTTGCGGCTAATGGACAGTTTACACCAGCCTTTCTCCACTTTTTTTTTTTTTTAACACTGGAAGAGTCCTTGAAATAATTTTCAGGTCTTATGGAACCCCTGAAGAAAAATTACTATATCTACGATGCTTGTTTTTTTCTTCAGCCCCCCTCCCCCACCCGATCTCCCAGGGAACACATAGAGATCTTTCTCGGAACCCTGGCTGAAAAACCCAGGTTTAAATTAACGTGGCCGAAACGAGCAGGAGTCTGAGACTGTAGACCACTAGATCTAATTTGTGCAAAGTTCCGCGATTCACGAAAATCGGTGAGTAACGATTGTTGGTTGCTTCGAGATGAGTAAATGGTCAAAGGTTACTTATTCCGTCGTAATTGTTTAAGGATTATTTATCTTATTTCATATTAATATAGTGAAGATTCAGAAAGGAAGTACAAAAACAAGTTATTATATCAAAATGTTATGTTAAAGTTTGTTTAATAAAAAGCACGGGAGGGTAGACAATTATATCACACGCGTAACCATTTTAACCTTGCTATTCACACACCTTCAACCTAACTAATCACCCTAACCTTACTACCCGCATAATCGCTTTAACAGTTTAACATCACTTTTCATGCAATTTTTCAAATACACCCCCTTTCAAGGTAAAGCCCATGGATTTGAACGTGTTTACCAAGAAAATCTCTACAGAAAGCAAGACCTTAGAACAGCTGGCCGCGGACAGAAGACAGAGCGTGTAGACATAGGGAAACAAACACTCAAACGCGAGATTCTAGAGGTTGCCAAAGCGCCTTCCAGTTTGACGGATCAGAGTTTGACAAGAGGCGATCAGTTCATGTTTCAAGATGAACAGCAAACATCAGAGCTTTCAAAGAGTGGAGGCAGAGAATGAGTTTGTGTGATTGAGAGAAAAAGTGTGTGAATGTGTGCATGTGTGTGTTTATGATTGAGTGTGAAAGTGTGAAAGAGTGCATATATAGTAGTAAAGAAAGGAAGAATTTTCTCTCTCTCTTACACACTTGTGTTAGTTAAAATACATAAATGAATAAATAATCCCCACCTTTAATACCATTTTGTAGTAAATGAATAAATAAACTCCACTTTTAATACCGTTTTGTAGTAAATGAATAAATAAAACCCACTTTTAATACCATTTTGTAGTAAATGGATAAATAAACTCCACTTTTAATACCGTTTTGTAGTAAATGAATAAATAAACTCCACTTTTAATACCGTTTTGTAGTAAATGAATAAATAAACTCCACTTTTAATACCGTTTTGTAGTAAATGAATAAATAAACTCCACTTTTAATACCGTTTTGTAGTAAATGAATAAATAAACTCCACTTTTAATACCGTTTTGTAGTAAATGAATAAATAAACTCCACTTTTAATACCGTTTTGTAGTAAATGAATAAATAAACTCCACTTTTAATACCGTTTTGTAGTAAATGAATAAATAAACTCCACTTTTAATACCGTTTTGTAGTAAATGAATAAATAAACTCCACTTTTAATACCGTTTTGTAGTAAATGAATAAATAAACTCCACTTTTAATACCGTTTTGTAGTAAATGAATAAATAAAACCCACTCTTAATACCGTTTTGTAGTAAATGAATAAATAAAACCCACTCTTAATACCGTTTTGTAGTAAATGAATAAATAAACTCCACTTTTAATACCGTTTTGTAGTAAATGAATAAATAAACTCCACTTTTAATACCGTTTTGTAGTAAATGAATAAATAAACTCCACTTTTAATACCGTTTTGTAGTAAATGAATAAATAAAACCCACTCTTAATACCGTTTTGTAGTAAATGAATAAATAAAACCCACTCTTAATACCGTTTTGTAGTAAATGAATAAATAAAACCCACTCTTAATACCGTTTTGTAGTAAATGAATAAATAAAACCCACTCTTAATACCGTTTTGTAGTAAATGAATAAATAAAACCCACTCTTAATACCGTTTTGTAGTAAATGAATAAATAAAACCCACTCTTAATACCGTTTTGTAGTAAATGAATAAATAAAACCCACTCTTAATACCGTTTTGTAGTAAATGAATAAATAAAACCCACTCTTAATACCGTTTTGTAGTAAATGAATAAATAAAACCCACTCTTAATACCGTTTTGTAGTAAATGAATAAATAAAACCCACTCTTAATACCGTTTTGTAGTAAATGAATAAATAAAACCCACTCTTAATACCGTTTTGTAGTAAATGAATAAATAAAACCCACTCTTAATACCGTTTTGTAGTAAATGAATAAATAAAACCCACTTTTAATACCGTTTTGTAGTAAATGAATAAATAAAACCCACTCTTAATACCGTTTTGTAGTAAATGAATAAATAAAACCCACTCTTAATACCGTTTTGTAGTAAATGAATAAATAAAACCCACTCTTAATACCGTTTTGTAGTAAATGAATAAATAAAACCCACTCTTAATACCGTTTTGTAGTAAATGAATAAATAAAACCCACTCTTAATACCGTTTTGTAGTAAATGAATAAATAAAACCCACTTTTAATACCGTTTTGTAGTAAATGAATAAATAAAACCCACTCTTAATACCGTTTTGTAGTAAATGAATAAATAAAACCCACTCTTAATACCGTTTTGTAGTAAATGAATAAATAAAACCCACTTTTAATACCGTTTTGTAGTAAATGAATAAATAAAGCCCACTCTTAATACAGTTTTGTAGTAAATGAATAAATAAAACCCACTTTTAATACCGTGTTGTAGTAAGTTGAACGCGAGAGGAAAGAACTCTCTGTCTCTCTCTTGCGTACATTTATATTTAAAATAAATAATTTAATAAACAAATACTACATCCACCGTCTATCGTTTCCCTACTAGCTGGACCATGTACACATACACAGTTTTTACACAGGACGTTATAATCAAAGTTGTCGTCATGGCCGGCATTATGCATGTTTTGTGTCTCAGGATTTCCGTCTGCCAGTTTAATGCTATGCCGAGCGTGATAGGTATGTCAGCTTTCTTACAGACACATTCTTTCATGACACCACAATCCTAATCCTACACCATAAGAACTACTGGCAATATTCCAGTCGAGATAATTTTTTAAGGAATACTACAAATTTATTTACTACGTAGCTAACAATGGATAACTCATCATTATTTACAAACACTATCTCCTGTGTAGAACAAATTATTTTCAAGCACCGTGCAACAACAACAACAACAACAATATATATATATATATATATATATATATATATATATATATATATATATATATATGCGTAATTATGATATACTTTCATTCATACGTTCATGTAGATCTTGTTAGACTTCCCATCTATATTAAACTCACTACTCTGAAAGAGAGGAAGAATATTTTTAAAGGAAGGATGAGGAGAAAGCTATTGATAATTATAAAAACTCCCTTGAACAGAGTGTGATGGAGTAAATTTGCCTATCCCTAAATTAAAATTTTAAATTTTAAATTGTCAGAGTAATCCTTATGATGTTGATGGTATTTTTGAAACTGAGTTGATTATGTTGTAACATAGACAACATAAACTATTTGCAGGAAAAATATAATATACTAGGTTAATTACAAGTGAGCCACAACGTGAAGATTTTGAACGATTCGTGAGACATATTAAACCAAGTAAATCTGGCGGGAAAGTAATAAATGTTTATTAGATATAATACAAATACTACAAAACCCAACAGTAACAGTTTATTGTAACACGTTGGGTACTGCTAGACACATATCTTTCTGACATATGATCTTTTCGTTTATGGTGACTAACGCAATGCAAGTTCACATCACAGATCATTGTTGGTTGGCAAAAGTCCCGAATGATGTCATCCAGCTACGTTCAAATGACATCACGGTTGGGCGGAGATAAACGGGTGCGCACACAGTAGGACACCAGCTCAAGGTGAAAATCTTGCGGGGTGGTACTCCTTACTTGTCCCCTTAGAGCAGGATGGTGGGCAAACTGTATAGTGGGTCATATAGGACAATAAATGTGGTCTCGTGTGCAGTAGATTCGTGCGCACACTAACGATCTCTGAAAGACGTTGCCCTGCCCATGCAAGATTGCATTGAGACACCCCTCTCCCCCTGATACCTACTCGTACCTATCACCCTTACAGAGTGTGGCGGAGTAAATTTGCCTATCCCTATTTTAAAATTTAATTGTTATATAAATTGTTAAATTGTCAGAGGAACCCGATTTGGGCACTCCTTATGATGTATTTTTGTATGTGTCAGAGTTGGAAGTAAACAAGCCGAGTTGAGAATATGCTAAAAAACGTTGGTTAAGACTTTCTGGCCATTACGAGTTGTCAGTCACGTCATTCGGTGGTTAAGACTTTCTGGCCATTACGAGTTGTCAGTCACGTCATTCGGTGGTTAAGACTTTCTGGCCATTACGAGTTGTCAGTCACGTCATTCGGTGGTTAAGACTTTCTGGCCATTACGAGTTGTCAGTCACGTCATTCGGTGGTTAAGACTTTCTGGCCATTACGAGTTGTCAGTCACGTCATTCGGTGGTTAAGACTTCATGGCCATTATGAGTTGTTAGTCACGGCGTAAGTGTTCAATACGTTCTGGCCATTATCAGTTCACAGTCACGCCATTCGGTGTTCAGAAAGTTCTCTTTATAGTCAATCATAGAATCTTTAGCAACACATACCAATACCAATTTTACGGATGACTTACTTATCGCCCCGACTACTTGGCAAACGAACACGGTTGGGCTCCATTCTCTTGTCCTGCCACACCTGCGCTCTCCACCCCCCCCCCTCCCTTGCCAAGTCTGCACGACGCTGGTATAACTACTAAATGTCATTTCAGGGAACGTGCACGTGATTATCTAGGTCACAGCTTCGATCACGACTGTGTCACGACCTACCACAGACCTAATGTACCGTTTGTTGGAGACTGTTGCTTTTACTATTGTAAGGAACGAAGCCCATCCCTTCTCAGGCTTTGTAGCTTTGCAGCCCTGTTCGTTTTTTGTCATCAAGAATTCATCTCCACACATGGTCGTTTGGTCACCCGACTGTTACGAGACTTTCCAGACGCTGAAAAGAAATCTCTCTATTTACTAGCCACACCCTTATGTGTTGCATACGTGTCCCAAATCGGGACGGATGCGTAGAGACTAGGAGTGTCTGTTATTACAGGAAACCGTTACTGCTTTGTACTTGACCATGTATACATTGCGTACGATAGCAGGAAAGCGACAGTACGTCTCAACTAAAACGTATTTGGAATTGGTGGAATACAAATTAAAACAAAATTTATATTTACACGAGGATTTAGTGTGGACAATGATTATCAATCACTTGTCTGTCCAGATCAAAGAATAAAGACTTTGAATTCTCTCTCCCTCCCCTCCTTTCCACACACACGCTAGATTTTCAACTATGATTTGACCTTAAGAACAAACACAACACTTCAGAATGTTGTTACTAGTGACTAGTTTCCTGATAATTATTTAAGCTTGCTTCTTTAAGAGATTTTAACTTCTTTAAACTCGGTTGAAATTAATTCCATTCCCTGGATTAATCCGTGTGTGTGTGTGTGTTCACGCATGTCTACTTTCCAACCAATCATAGTGATTTTCGTAGATCGCGACCACATCTGTTAGTTTAACTCTTTAGACAGCATAAGGATTCTGAGCAGATATTAGAAGTTTGATTATGCAAGTCATAAGATTAATATATTTTCCGTTTTCTAACGGCCATTGGATTTCTTGATATTAATAATTTATTCAGAGATTTTGAATCTCTGTGTATTTTAGTCCCATTTATGAAAGCTTGTACTTCAGGATTTTTTAAATTCTGAGTAGAAGTAGATCTTTTTATAAAGACAATTCATTCCGAGGTTTTTAATCTCGATGTCTCTTTGGCTTATTTCACAAGCATTTGTGTCTGGATTAAAAAAGTTTAAAAGACGAAGGCACCCCAGTCTTATCCCAGTCTCACCAGGTAATGTGTTATAATCTTTAAATAATTAGTATATAGCTATTATCTCTGTTATCGTTAACACACTTATGATTAATTATCAGTGAAGAATGTCTGTGTGTACCATTAGAGTCGGTGCTCTCATTTCGCCTTATCTCTGCACACATAGAATTTTATTTAGTGGCTTTCATGGCAATTTGAATACTATATCTACACCCCTGGCTCTTATTTTCTTATTTGTGGTTCTTATTTTCTTATTTGTGGTTCTTATTTTCTTATTTGTGGCTCTTATGTTCTTATTTGTGGCTCTTATTTTCTTATTTTATCCATCTTCATCATCACCTAAGATTGTTATGTCATTATCTCCAGTATGGGATTCAAGAATACAGCAGTGTATGCTAGAAATGGTGTTTATATATTTATTATCATTTGCTGTCCTGGAAACCATATGTTCACTGCATAATTCGATCTTTATTTGTTAGTTCACATCTGATTTAACTCCTTCCAGATGTTGAATTCCTTGTTAATTCTTTTCAAACAGTCTTCTCCACTTCTTTATTGGTCACGTTTTATTCCAAGAATAAATCTGAAGTCAATAAAGGGACGAGGGCTAACTGCCTCTCTCGCACGTCGGTCAACTGCCTAACCGAATATTGTATCTGACCGTCCATTGCCCGCATCGTTCTTTCTATTTAGTTTGTTCAATTATTTAAGTGGTGGTGTGAGATTGCAAGTGAAAGAATATCACAGCAGAACCAGATGTTGAGAATTTAGACCGCTCGTTTTATATTTCTTGCAACATGCCACAGTTATGAAAACTAATCCATGCAAATGCAGTGTTATCTTCAGCCTCTCTAAGCTTACTCTCAACTATTCAAAATTCCATTTCCTACTTGATCAGTTCTGCTCCATTATCTTCTATCATGTGTAAGCTCTAGTTCGACTCTAGCATGCTCTTCTTCTGCAAGTTTCATTTTCTCATTTGCAACTGTATTTTATTGATTTGCTATTTGTGACACCTACATCATCCTAGGTAATGGTTATGGTTATTATAATTCAATCATCCATAACTAATTACAAGTGATGAGAATCTTAATTTATGCTATTAATAATTCTCCAGAAGACACCACTTGGTATATCACACTTGGCAGATATGCGGGCGCTGTAAACGTTTTTTTCTTTTCCACAACATTAAAATCAAGCATTCAATGTCACACAATATTTCCATAAGTAGAAAACTTCTTAAGAAAGGAGATGATAAATTCGTCTTTAATCTACATTTAGCAAGCCCCCCCCCCCCTCCACCCAATATCTTTCCAGCATATGATTATCAATATGTAATAAGGTCAATAAATTTAATAATAAATTTGTTAAATCAACAATCTAATATACATATAGCAAATACAATGAAACGATTACCTGACATCAATATTTCTATGAACCACGTTCAAATAATTTCAATGTGTAAACAGTCTTAGATCTTAACACATAAGTCAACAGATTTTTGTCAATATAAATCACAGGTTAGTTCTTATCGGAGAACAGAAATGGAGTTATTAGATATAAGTGATAATAGTTTGTACATAATCTTGTCTCTAGGCAATGCCTCAATAGTCTTTTGAGCACATTAATAACAAAGTCACAAGTTTATTGTTCACATTACTATTGTCAGTTCCAAGTGTTTCTCTTGCATGTTGCAGAACACTGATGAGCAGTATACTCTCTCGAGACTAACCTGGGCACTCCTCGTTCCCTCAAGCAGAACAACAATGTAGCACTCCTCGTTCCCTCAAGCAGAACAACAATGTAGCACTCCTCGTTCCCTCAAGCAGAACAACAATGTAGCACTCCTCGTTCCCTCAAGCAGAACAACAATGTAGCAATTCCTTGGACCAGAAATTCTACGATGTAGTCAAGCATACTTTGCCACAAGACATCTACAGTGCAGTGTATCCTTACACTTACACGCTGGGGTAAATACTTCTCATATCTACCATAGTTGATGTGGTTTATAAATCAGTAAACTGGGAGATTCTGGTAAAAACCAAAAAGGCTGCTTTTTTCTTATCTGTAAAATATAGGCAGGGAACAAACGCTAAGTTTTCATTCAGCTCTAATCTATTCTTTCTTACATTCAAGTCTCAACTTACAGTTTCCTGCAACAGTATTTATTAGTCTGATACATGCACACAGCATAATAGTTTATAAACAGAATCACTAGAAACAATGTCAAGCATTTAGCATACTACATACAATCATCATAGTTAACAATTCGTAGAAATAATACTCTAATCACATAATACATCTCTATGTAAAATGCAAGTATAACATATCAATAGCAAAATGCACGGCCATCCTCTCTCAATCAGTCAGATAACTCACTATTAAGCTCACGACTGCCTTTCATGACCGGACGTCTTTAACACAAGATTCAAAGTGATTAGAAAATAAATTCTTTTCAACAGATAAATTTTGATCTCAGCCGATTGGCTGATCTTGTCTTGTAAATCTTAAACATTGTATAATAAAAATTACTCATCCATCTAAAACCGGTTTAGATTACTTCAGCAAGCACATTCTTTACCTGAGTTGTTTACTTCCAAACTTAAAAATATCAGCATAAGCAGTGCCCAAGGTCAGGTCACTTTGACATTTAAAATTTATATAACAATCAAGTTTAGGAATAGGGATAGGCAAATTTACTCCACACTAATGAACAATACTGATTGTTACGATTCAATGACGCTCAACGTTACAACATGCGTTACACTCTAATTACACTTAACAATACACGAACATTAACGGGAGACATTATAATTACACTTAACAATACACGAACATTAACGGGAGTTATTATAATTACACTTAACAATACACGAACATTAACGGGAGTCATTATAATTACACTTAACAATACACGAACATTAACGGGAGACATTATAATTACACTTAACAATACACGAACATTAACGGGAGACATTATAATTACACTTAACAATACACGAACATTAACGGGAGACATTATAATTTCAGTTAACAGTACACGAACATTAACGTGGGACATTATAATTACACTTAACAATACATGAACAAATATGTAGGATATTATAAGTCCAGTTATCAATACACGAACATTAACGTGAGACATTATAACTACAGTTAACAATACTCTAACACATGAAAGAGAATTTAACAATTAACAATTAAAATTTAATATAAAAGAAAAATAAAATATTTATGAAAGAATTACGCACATTCTTCATCATAAGTCAGTGTGACCTAACAATTTAGTCTGATTACTAAATGTTCTCCTATCTATGCGCTCTGCACTCTTATAGCTTGGGAGTTCAGATTACTTCTTAATTGCGTTGCTATGATGACCTGTTACATTCGATACACAGCAGATGAAGCTGATGTCGACTAGGCAGGCGCTGGTTCAACACATTTAGTCTTGTCTTCTCTTTGTATAAGCTGGTTGGACTGACTCCAACATGGACTTTATAGGAAAATGATGGTAACCCAAGTCATGTCGATTGCTTTATTACAGTTTTATTTTTCTGGAATACTTGAATATTTCGACCCTGTTGATGACACGAGGATTTCCTTTAACTTCCTCCTTTTTTCTATATTTCTAACAACCTCGTACCTAGGTCTGAACTAAAGTCATCATTAAAAATACAACCTATAATAACTGATGCCCATGATTAATTCACACAATTCAGTAGAAAGAATTATCAATTTCACTTTCTCACAGTCACTGGGATCTACCTTCCAAAACGGGATTTTTAAACTTTGATTTCATTTCCTGTGAACTTTCTCGGGAACTCTTGATTAATTAAGGGATCATTCTCTGAACCCATTTTTGTGCCGAGTGAAGATCTTTGGTTCCCTCAGAAATTATGTTGGATTTCGACCACACCCTTCCACGGTCATCTGCTCATGAACGAATCTGGTGTATCAATTTTCACTCACGCTTCCTTCGAATTTTCAGACAATTGGACAAGCTTAGGTACATGCACCTCTCTAAAGGTCTCCGCACACGGTAAGACATTTGCTATATGAGACATGTCTTTCCATGGGCTTACGAAAATATCCCTATTGTCTTCTGTTGTAGTCTTACGTTTTAGAAACTGTCCTACTTTCCTACGACAGTCGCAATGACGTCAAAATGGCATAACCAATAGTAAATGTCCTTCAAATTATGTGACATTAAAAGTACAAAACTAAAAATATTGTTGACTGGTCATGCACGCGAGCGTACACCTGTCGTGTATGGGACCCTAAGCAAGGACTGGGGATAAACAAATGAAACAGCGGTCACTGTACAGGGAGGTAATACGCGGAAACATTTGGATTTAGAAGCGTTAAAGAATGAGAGAAAGAGATTGCGCATATACACCGTACTGATCCCCTGCATGAGGTCATTCTCTGACACAATAAGATATTTTTCTCTGCTTTTTTTCTCCTCTCTTGTAAGGTTTCAACCAAAAGAAGCTAAAACAATAGCTTCTATTTCACCATCATTTTCACTGAATTTTGTAACATCCTTGGAAGCAGCCATTTTGCATTATCGTATCACGTGACATTGCTATAAATGGTATGAAGGCGGGGCTAAGTATATGTGACTTGGGAGTGTTATGCGACTTTGTTTTACCGTGTGTGGATAGAGTAAAAAATGTATGATGCATGTTTTCCTACTTAGTTTGTCAAGACATTTATTTTACCGTGTACGGAAGTCTTAATCTCTTGTGTTAACTTAGTAGTGATTGTTTCCTAGTCACGCTTCGCTGCCCTTTTAGTCAGACTGCTACGAGGCGACCGACCGCCAACAAGCAAATACTACTCCCATTCCCTAAACACTTTTACTTAGTTGCCCGGAAGTACACATGTCCCGATTCCCGCAAATATGCTAACATGGTTAGCGAGAATTCTAAATAATATTTCACATACTCCTAAGTTTTCTAGGTATCAATCATTTAAATAATAATTTTTGAACATTTCGATTGACAGTTGTTAACGGTAAATTTTTCTGTCGCGTGACAGTGCTGGTGTAGCAACTCATTATTTTTTAAATCGGTGTTGGCTAGCTGACGACTGGAGATTTGAACACGGCTCTTCCACCGTAATACGACTACTTCCTCCTTACACACTTCAGCTGCAGTCCAAAGCACGCAACTCGCTCAGTCACAAGCTTATTTTTAAGTAGTCTATTTTTAGACATGCCCAGTAGTTAGCAAGAAAACTTTGAGATTTCAATAAATAACATACCGTGTGTGTGTGTATGAATATGTGGGTGTGGCACTATCTCCTAGCCAAGCCTATATGTGTCAAAAGAAAAGCTGACTTGCTGTTCTCTTCCCTTACACCCCTCCCAACTTCACGACAGAAGAGAAAAGAAAATTCAATCATTTAAAGTTAGAAAGTCGCACTCAAACTGTGAAGCTTAAATAATGCATTGTGTTGTTCGCCGTTTTAAGGCTGACTAAATGCCGGCCCGCACACACTTATTTTGAGCGTTTCTTTTACCTGTGTTTATTTTCTAGCTAGGTGTGTCTGTGTATGCATGCGCAGGTGTACGTATCATACTCCGGTTGAAAAAAAAAAAAGGACACGAAGGGACTTAACTCTAGTTGACACTCATATAATGCACGATATGCGATCACTGAGCTATATATGTGTTTCGTTGCTTTATTACTGCGGAATGTCCGACAGTGAGCCAGATATCTTATCGAGTTTTAAAAACTTTCACCTCAGGCGACTTTCTGGTCAAACTCGATGGGAGAATTTTGTGTCGGCGCACTGGAATATGATGGCATGTTTGTGTTCACGGATGCGAAAAGGATTCGGTGCACAACGCAACGACATTTTATTTGCGTGAACTTTTTCACTCGTTGACAAGTTAGCCTGTTCTCTCTACCCGGGTAGCAGTGGGCCTACCTATCAGGTGTAGGAACAGAGAGCTGTGAACAGAGTGTGTACAGAAGGTGAACACAAAATCTGAGGTTAGTAAAAAAAAAAAAGAAGTTGTAATCTACAATACTTTGCTGATCCTTTACTCGCTTTATTTTTAGCGAAAGCAAAATTATAAACTGTTTCTGCTTTGTGTTATAGCTTTTTTGATTAACTTTTGTTCTCAGTTTGAACACTTAGTACAGTCCTTGTACACCAGGATTAAAGTGAATCATTTGCGTTCGGCCCTGAATGTTTGCAAGTGGACTGTAAGAACATTGCATCGCGAATTTTGCCACAACGCATAGTGTCACGTTTTGCGGGCAATGATTGGTGGTGCTTCGGATGTGGTGTGTGTGGGGGGGATGGGGAGGAGGGCGTGGTTCAGTTTAACCAGTTTGATCTCATTGAAGAAACGTGAAATTTAAACTCGGAAAGTTGCATTTTAAAGGCGAGATAAATTTGAAGGACCGGGTGAACCTTAGGAAAAGTGATCGGTGTGTTTTCATTACGTACAGCAAATTTCAAACTCGTGGCTCCGAAACAGAAATTTTGTGGCGAGAAATTCAGTGTACGCAGGCGTCGCACGAGATAAAAGACGACCAGAAGGAATTAAAAAAATATATCGAAAACATACATAGCAAAACAAACGGTCGTCTGCTCGGGTTTCTCGTGATATTACATAATTTAGCATTTTGTTTGTAGCATCCACAAAACACAGGTAGTACGTAGCAGTTTACGGTCAGTCGACATCTAGACTGATTAAAACATATATATTTTCTTTCGCAGTTAGACAAGCACACCGAAATCTAGATTGATTAAAGCCGTAGCATTATCAGTACAAACAAAGTAGCAAGCAAGCAATCACAGTTAATGAATTAGCACTACAAGCTAACAAACTAGCAAGCAAACAATCACAGTTAATGAATTAGCACTACAAGCTAACAAAGTAGGAAGTCAGTAATTTCCTATAGACTTACTGTGGCACCTGATGGAGTGGACCTACATAATAGATGATGGTTCAGCCAGTTGATTCACTCTCCCGTTCATGTGTAAACAAATTTAAGAGCAGGCAGAATCAACTATTTAAGTAACATTGTAATAATTAAAAGTAGCACTGAATTGAAACTGGTTCAAAGTCTCCAGCCACCTTACAAACAAGCTTAGATTAAGATAAGAAAAAAGAAATGAGCAAGGTTCTCTGCAGGTGTACTTATTAGTGAAAAGAATTGTTGGACTAAGATCCTAAAGATATTAATTGATGTTCCTATATACTATATAGTTATCACTGAAGAGCCAGAGCTCTTTATGTCTCTATGACATATGAACTAGTAAAGCTAGAGAAGTCAGTGACGCGGTGTATGAACTAGTAAGGCTACTAAAATCTGTGACGTGAAATAGTAAGGCTACTAAAATCTGTGGCGTACAATATAAAATTGTAATTTACTGAAATTTTTGGCGTACAGTATGAAATAATAAGGCTACTAAAGTCAGTGACGTGCAGTATGAAATAGTAAGGCTACTAAAGTCAGTGACGTGCAGTATGAAATAGTAAGGCTACTAAAGTCAGTGACGTGCAGTATGAAATAGTAAGGGTCGTAAAGTGGCGTGCATAATTAAATAGTAAGGCTGGTGAAGTAACAACACGCAAACTCCTAAAGTCAGTGTGACATGCAGTATTAGTAAGGCTAGTAAAGCTAGTGACGTGCAGTATAAAATATTAAGGTAAATAAAGTCCATGACGTGCAGTATAAAAAAATAAAGCTAGTAAAGTCAATGATTTGCAGTGTGAAACAGTAAGGTTTCTAAAGTCAGTGACGTGCAAAATGAGCTAGTAGGCCTAAATGTCAGTGTTGATTTGAACTAGTACAGTCAGTGACGTGAATAATGAGTAATAAAGCCAGTGACGTGGAAAATAAACTTGTAAAACTAGTAACGTCAGCGACGCGTAAAAAGAACTGGTAAAGCTAGTAAAGTCAGTGGCGTGAGGCAAGTTTGGATTGACCTAGCTTTATTTAGGTCAAGCATTAAGTCAGTCTCCTTTCCTCAGTTCTATGGCTTTAGTGAGGAACAAAGATGTGAGTGAACAGGACCTCTTTCTCCTGGTTTCCGACATATCCACAACTTTCCCGACTTTACTTAAAATATATGTCAAGGGTCGATGACGTTATTAAATCCTCAAGGCTTTTGTGGTCAACTCCCGGTTTTGTGAATTTGTTACTGAGTATATTTGTTTTGAGACGGTCGTTAGAAGTCAGTAATTTTTAGAATCTCACATAAGCATTATTTTGAAAGTAAGATTGGATCATGAAAAAGATATATTAAGGAGACGATCAGATAGGTTAGAATTGACATATTGACTTTCTTTTTCTTACTTCGACTGATATGCTGAGGCATATGTGTTTGTATCAGACGACATTGTCGCTGGATATCGTATCAGCACTTGACACTTTTTAATTTCCTTTCTAACTGCGATATAACTCTGGTATAAAGCTGTCAATGATACGATATTTATTAGCACACATAAACACTCTGTAGAGGACTTTTCAGCAGACAGCCACTATCTCTAGTGGCCTGGCTCCAAAGGCATTCGACAGAAAGCGAAGGGTATTTCACATTGTTTAATTGGAAAATGTTTAAAACAAGACTAATATTTAAAAAAGATTCTCAAGTTGCTTGTATATCCACGCACTATACAGTGCGTTCAAGAACTTTATTTATGATCTATAGCTTTATTTATGGTTTATAGCTTAAGATAGCAGTATTAAATGCGAGCGGTTCGTTTTAAGATTATAGCGTTTACAACGAAAGCCAGAAGTTATAACAGCTCTGGCAGCACGCATGCAACTTGACCTCTACGTTCAGGAAAGCCGGAAGCGCCCCCCCCCCCCCCCCGTTAATAACAATAAGTTCAGTTTGATATTCGCTGAGTCTACACACGCACTCCGATCTTCTCTCGCGAAGTTTGCCTCACATGTGCCGCTTTGTGATGCCTGGTGATAACTGTGCGATAGTTGTGCGATCGTTGGATGTCCGGCCTGTAATTCAGACACAAAGATTGTCGCTTTTTCGAGTGCGAAGACCTGATAATGAAAAGTAGGAAAAAACACTTACGCATTAGTGTGATGATGGATTCAATAAGAACAGAGCTACAGTGTCCTCCAGACATTCCACAGCAGAGTGCTTCAGAGCAAGTAAGTAAGGATCGTGCTTTTTCTTTGTCACTGTATCACTGTATCTGTTGTTATTGAATAAACATAAAAAGATGCTTATAACTAAAGTAAAATACACAAAGATTTTGTATGTATGTGTATTGAAACACCTGCACGTATGATGTATGTGCATGCACATATAATATGTATGTGTACATGTGTATATGATTATGGATTTGTATGAATGTGATCCTTGTGTGTGTTTTTTAAAACGATATTTTGCTTCGGTACTTTTATAATAGTAAATGTTACCTTATGTTTGTTGAGTTACTGTATGATGCTTTAGTACTTTTATAATAGTAAACAATACATGATAGAAGGGAGAATGAAGGATAAAAAATAAAAACATGTATACATTTAATATATAAGCACAAATAGGTACAGCTGCTCAAATCAATGCATTACTTAAGTACAGGAAATATAATAAAATAATTTGTATAGATATAAAATTAATATTACCACTGTTTCAGCAGGCATAAAATTACTAACACACTTGTCTAAATTGAAAAAGAAAATTTTTGTAAGTCTGCATCAATATTTAAGGAACATTGTTTTATTATTGTTTATCCACTGTTACATGTGCAATGTTTTATTTTTCAGATTCGCCCAGCAAATAAGCAACTGCCACAGTTAGTAAAATATAACTTCAGTGAGGCCTGCAAAGCTAAAAGCTTATCTTCCTGAACCCTGGCATCTGATTCCCATGACAAGATTTTGAATAGAAACTTAAAAGTATGTACTCGGTCTTTGCGTTTGGTCTGCCAGTTTATGGATATACAAGCTGCACTGACTATTGCATTGAAGAATCACCATTAAAAAGACTTTTGGGTATGCACATTTGTCCAGATATTAAAGATTTCCCATTACAAGGTTTTGCAGAATTGCCTGTTGGAAGTGAACAACAGCTGTACTTCATACATGTTCATTATATCTCAGAACGGACTGGACTGTCCATTATAAATCTACTGCAAGCTCTTCAAATTGCCATATTGTAATGAATGAGATAAATGCATTGTGCAATGAACGCACGTATACAAAACTATTCTTAAAAGAACAAACTTCATAAATTTGTAAAAAGTGAAAACAAACAGATTTAAAAGAAATGAATCCCTCACTACTGTCCCAGTACAAAACTTACTGTTGAACTTAAAAGCATCAGGAAAGAAAATATGAGCTTCCCGAAAAAACACCAAGAATTTAATGAATCATTAGAAAAAAGATTATGTCCAAACCAGTCATTCATTGCACGAATCACTGTTTCAGGTTATAGACAAGAACAAAAATATAGCTTCTATGCAAAAATCTTTTCTGGGAAGAACAGTTGAAAGCTTTGATGCTGGGATTAGCTTTTCAACTTCATTGCAAAGGTACTACTGCCTATGAACTATTACAAAATACAGGTATTCTCCATAAACCTGGAGGGTTCACACTCAGAGACCACCCAAAACGTGGATTTCAGAGATAAGTGTTGGATGAAATGGCTTTAAAGACAGTGAGTGTTTTGTGTTGTTTTATTGCAAGATGAAATGACTCTGAAGTATGATTTTGTTTTTGACAAGTGATCATGAGAGTTGGTTGGACAGTAAATGACAATAAAGGAGATCAGAAAAATCTGGCAACACATACTCTAGTCTTTTAAGTTGTAGGTGTAAACTCATCACTTAGTACAAGCGTATGATATTTTGGCACACAGGCTGCTACTTCTAATAGTGTATATCTTCTCCTCTAGGGAGCAGTCAGTTTGTTAAAGGAATCTGCTGTTGGTAAATCCACCGCAGAATATGGTGGACCAGGACAGTCAAAAAACGGCCATATTTATTTTGAAAATAGAGAGATTTTTGGGATTGCCTAAATGCACACTCCACTGAAAGAGTTTGCATAAAAGAAAACATGACTTGCTGCCTTATAGAAGTGTAAATGATGAACAATTTTCTTTTTTTTGTTGGATTCTTGGATTTCCTGTTTCGGTGGAAAGTGTCAGTCTAGCCAAGACAAGAAACTTTTATTCAGATGAACAACAAAACTGAAACTGTTTTTGTCCCATTAAACTTTGAAAGATATGTACAGGACACTGAAAGGTATGTACAGGATACTGAAAGCATTCTTAGAGGTAGCATGTTATCTTCTGACAAATGGTGTCGACTTGGTCCTCAGCAATAAATTCTGCCAAGATCCACTTGAGAACTATTTTGGAAGATGACAAAATTAGAATGCAGTAGTGAGAATCCCAGTCTGTCGACATTTCGATACAATGACAACAATTTGAGACTGGAAGAACTTTGGGGGTGACTATTTAGCCAAAAGGTAATGCTGCTATCAGGAGACCCGGATCAAGTTGTAATCGTCAATACCAGCCCACTTTAAAAAAATCAGAAGATCTGTAGTAAAGCCACAATAAACCACTAAAAACCATTAAAATCACAACACATTTCTAATTGAAATCTGTACCAGCTTTTTTTTTACTGTGTATAATTCACATCCTTATGGATTCCAATCAAAATTTAAAGAATTTTAAACATGCACTTATAATATTTTAATTGGATACTGTTTTAACTGATATATATTGCTTGTACGCTGTTACAGATTTCACTTAGAAATTTGTTGTGATTTCTATGTAAACTGTAAAACTGATATTCGTCATATGTCTTCAACCAATGGTAAATGTGAAAATTCCGAAACAAACATCGACTATAATTTACTGATTTTAGATTCAAATAGCGAAACTCAGTGTATCTTGAAACGAGAAAACCAATGAAACCAGACGCGCCCACAACTGCTGACCCATTTCTGTTAAGAGTTTGTCAGGTGGTATTGTCCTCTACACTGTTTTCTGGGGAGCAAACTAAATCGCATTGCAGTTGGACTTACTGAAAGATTTCAGGATATCCATGTAATAAAAATGGACTTATTTCTCGCTATGGGTTAATAGGCGTCGGCTCTAGGCTACGACCCTCATTACTCAGCCCTCACTTTTGGTCACCCTTCCCTCTCATCCTGTCGGCACCTTTCATTCTTCCAGCTGCACACCCGCTCTTTCTCCTTGCACCCGGCCTTGTAATAAGTGACATATTGATAAGCCTTCCGTTCTCTTAATATCACATTCGTCACGAATCAACTATTCTTCCTCGCAAAAATACCTGACCTAAATTAACTTAGCAAATGGAAGACTGTATTATAACGTAATAGACAGTTTAGAAAAAGATGGACTTAAGTATTATTGTTGCAGTATCACTAGTTATTGGTCGAGTATCAGTATCACTTTGCTATTGGTCGAGTATCAGTATCACTTTGCCAACGGTCGAGTATCAGTATCACTTTGCCAATGGTCGAGTATCAGTATCACTCTGCCATTGGTCGAGTATCAGTATCACTCTGCCATTGGTCGAGTGTCAGTATCACTCTGCCATTGGTCGAGTATCAGTATCACTCTGCCATTGGTCGAGTATCAGTATCACTCTGCTATTGGTCGAGTATCAGTACCACTCAGTCATTGGTCGAGTATCAGTACCACTCAGTCATTGGTCGAGTGTCAGTATCACTCTGTCATTGGTCGAGTGTCAGTATCACTCTGTCATTGGTCGATATTAATTAAGTGTCTACATGACCGAGGCGCACCTTGTGTGAACAAGTCTCAGTCGACGTCAGTAAGTTGAGCGAATGAAACAAGAAAGAATGAAAGGAAGGGATGAATTTAGAAATGAAGGAAGAGAGAAGGTAAGAATGACATAAATTCAGAACGAAAGAAATAAAAATATTAAATTCACAAAACACTCGGGCAAATACTTAAAACAAAAGACAAACAAACAACTAATACTTCCCCATCCCCTGTAAAGAACTAAATTTGCACTGTAATAACCTTATAAAAAAAGAAGAACTTTTATAATTATCATTTTATAATCTTAGTGGCAAAAGCAGCTTTATAAAGTAAACAATGCACTAAGAGGGAAACTGTTAATTATTGTAAATATACACAGTATATAGAGATACATAAATATTATAAGATATCCATTTGTCCATCTCTCTGTCTATTTATACTATCTATCCAACCAAACATCCATCCTACAATTATAACTCCCTTCTATTTCAAACCCCCACACCTGCCGGTGTGTGTGTGTGGAATTCCAATTCCTATTTTCCTCCGTCTGTGTGCCTGTTTGTTCATCCATTCATCTGTCACTGTTGATTTGTACTTTTATACTGTCGTCCACATTTAACATATCAGCCCTGAAAATGAAAAAAAAGTCCCACTAGCCTTTGGCTAGTAACTTAAAAATTTTACTAGCCAAACTAAAAATTTTACTAGCCAAACTAAATTTTTACTAGCCAATTTAATTTTTTTCTAGACAATCAAAATAGCCTAACATAAAAAAATACTGTTTTGTTCAGGTAATCTGGGTGGTCATGTGGTTATTAGCTATAGTATCGTATCAATTTTATTAATAAAAGTAGTAGCTAGATATTATTAAGATAATTTGGGGGGGGGGGAGTTTGAGAGAGAGAGAGAGAGAAAGAGAGCGAATGATGTCAGTGTTATACAAATCAATGTGTGATTTCATCTATGATATTTCAGTTTGAATTTTTTTTTAATTTTCTGAAGGTCTTTTACAAGGAAAGCTCAATTTTGTGTTGTTTTACAGTGATGTTTTTATTTTTATTTTCAACTTAATCTGATAAAGTTATCAATAATCAATCATCATCATCATCATCTGCTGGGATCAGAACATCCGGCCACTCAGTGTATTGTAACTTTCTAGGCTTGCCAGATGAATTTGTCCACTTGGCAGCAGAACTCTCAGGCTGGAAGTGTACAGAAACAGTTAGCGCACCACGGAAGCTTGATCTTGAAACAGAGATAAGAAATGACGCCATTATTAAACACTTAATACGTGTAGATTTTGGACACACACATACACCTCCGTGTACGTGTGACACCTTGATTGACGGAAGTGAATACGCATGAGAAGAGGCAGATTCTATCAGTTGTGTACCGTTAAGGTGTGATGAAACTTCTAGCAACACATTGACTGATTTTACTGATGGGACGAATACACACGAGAAGATAGGGAGAATTCTATCAGTTGTGTACTGTTAAAGGGCAGTGACACGTTGACTAAGTCTACTGACCGAACTGTTAGTGTCATGAGAATGTGCTCGCTACGAAGACCGATATCGGTAGATCTCGATCTCCGGTAAATGACGTGAGTCATGACGTAATTTTGAAACACAAGATTATTGCTTTATGCGAGGTTTTAAATCACTTAAAGGACTTAGTGACGTAGACAGAAGCCACGGTACATGGACTACCCTTATTGACTCACTTGTTGAGATAAAGGAATGTCATGAGTATGTACCAAAAACAATAGAGAGAAGAAGAAGGGAAGGAAAATTTATAAACCCATAGTTGTTCACAAAAAAGTTCATTTTAGCCCACTCGCAGTTGGCGACTAAAGTTTTTTTTTTTGTCGCCAATTTTTTTTTTCACTAGCCATGGCGACTAAATTAGTCGCCATTTTCAGGCCTGCATATTATTTATTACAGACTGACTTTCTATCGTACATGCGGATTACATAAGGAATGAACACCTATCGTATACATTTTAAAATGTTACTATTTTTATTACAGAATAAAACTTGCTGTCGTACATGCAGATGAACGAAACTCTATAAAGGGTTAATAGATGCCGGGATAAATTCACGTGGAGATAAACAAGGTATCACACGCAAGCATCACGCACATATCTACACCTACCCTGTTTCTTTCACTCTGCCACTCACACACATTGATACTTATTTCTTCCTTTTGAAAACAGTGCAGTGCAGTCTACAGCGACGCTTTCGCTTGCCGTACACGACAGCAAAGGAATGACATTATCAAGTAGCAGCACTTAATCCCTTAGTCATTGGGATTTAGTATGCCCGTCTATTTTTGTTCTCGATGAAAACAAAAAGCTGAACCAAGAATGATGTTGCCCACTTCACTTCGATAAACTCGAATATTTAATGGTTGAGTTATGGCAATTTTCAAAGTGATATCTGAAGAGAGAATAACTTAGTATTAGCGTTGATATCGACAGATAATAAAATTATATTGACTATTTCTTAGGTTGTCTGAGAGAGTGTATACATTTATTTTTGAAAGTTCCTGTCATAACTGGAAAATCAGTGAAACACAAGTCTGATACTATATCATATAAGAGAACAGGACTTGTTTTTACTCTAGGAAATGCCATTCGTCTTCTGCATGTCTGGACAGAAGATGCCTTTTGTCTTTCCCATATCTGGACAAATATTGTCACTTTTCATACCCATATCCAGATAGATAACGACACTTTTGAAAAAAAAATTCGGTCGAAAAATAATTATGATACTTGACTATCTCTTTGACACTATATATTCCTCATATATGGGGGGGGGGGGTGGAGCTGGGACCCACTTATTTTTCCAATATCAGAGCATGACACGCACCTTTCCAAGATCTAGACAGAACACATCTTTACCCTGTTCCTCATATGGACAGAACACGTCACTGCCCTGTTCCTCATCTGGACAGAACACGTCACTACCCTGTTCCTCTCTTGAACAGAACGCGTCACTACCCTGTTCCTCAGCTGGACAGAACACGTCACTACCCTGTTCCTCAGCTGGACAGAACACGTCACTACCCTGTTCCTCACCTGGACAGAACACGTCACTGCCCTATTCCTCACCTGGACAGAGCACGTCACTGCCCTGTTCCTCAGCTGGACAGAACACGTCACTACCCTGTTCCTCATCTGGATATAATATGACACTAGACTCCTTGACATCTGGATGAAACGGAATATTTTTTTCTGGTGTTTGGTAAAGATATGACATTTAATTTCCCAAATCAGACAGAACATGAAGCTTGTCATTTCCCGTCTATGAAGAAAACGTGACAGGTGTTTTTCAAAATTTTCTCCTCTCTTCAGTTTTGACTAGTTAGTCATTTGGTTCTACAAGTGGATGGTTATACCTGACTTCATGGCCTTGATGATAAGAACATAGCATGCGAGTGTGCGATTATTATTATTGTTTGATCTTATTCTTGTTTTCTTGTTCTTTTGCTGCTATTGTTTTGCTGTTAATTTATCTAGCTAGCTACTTTTGATTTGTAAGCGCTTGATTATGTTCAGCCCAAAATATTCTAGTGTAGTTTGATGTATGAATTCGTATGGGTAATAAAATAAATTAATTATCGCACTGTATCTCATTTCAGAGAATATTTCTAAGGTTAAATCCCTTGGAATAAAGCCCCGTAGAGATGACCTTAGGGCAAAACCCTTAAGGATGACCTTGAAGTATAGGCCATTTCAGATGACCTTGGAGGAAAGCCCCTTCGTGATGACAGGCTGCCATTGATGACCTTTACGAGCATTGACAATGCGGCCATCACTACACAGTCAAAGTGCGTGCGATCACTTTCTTGTGGTATTGAGAAAATTTGGTGGAACAGTTGCTACAGTCTTTGAATATCTTGTGACTTCGTTAATAGCATCTTTGTTTTAATGTCTATTTTCTTTGTTTGAATGCCTAGATTCCTATAGTCTTTGTTTTAATGTCTAGTGTCTTGTTTTAATTTTTATTGTCTTTGTTTTAATGCTGTTGCATAGTGTTTTTTGTTTTAATGTCTATGGACTTTGTTTTAATATCTAGTGTCTTGTTTTAAGGCCTAGTGTTTTTGTTTTAATATCTAGCGTCTTTGTTATAATGCCTCATTGTTTTAATGAGTCTTTGTTTTAACTTCTAATGTCTTTGTTTTAATGCTTGGTGTTTTTGTTTTTATGTCTAGTGTCTTTGTTTTAATGTCTAGCGTCTTTGTTCTATGTCTAGTGTATTTGTTTTAATGTCTAGAGTATTTGTTTTAATGCCTATTGTCTTTGTTTTAATGTCTAGAGCCTTTGTTTTAATGTCTAGAGTCGTTGTTTTAATGTCTATTGTCTTTGTTTTAATGTCTAGAGTCTTTGTTTTAATGTCTAGAGCCTTTGTTTTAATGTCTAGAGTCGTTGTTTTAATGTCTATTGTCTTTGTTATAATGCCTCTTTGTTTTAATGTCTAGTGTCTTTGATTTAAAGTTTGATGTCTTCGTTTTAATGCCAAGTGTGTTTGTTGTAGTGTTTAGTGTCTTTGTTTTAATGCCCAGTGTCTTTGCTTTAGTTATAAGTGTCTTTGCTTAAATTATTAGCGTCTTTGTTATAAGGCTTAGAGTCTTTGTTTTAATGCTAAATGTCTTTGTTATAATGCATAATATATTTGTTTAAACGCTTAGTGTCTTAGCTGTAATGTTTAATATATTTGATTCACTTACAAGCGAGTCTGTTATAATGCCTAGTAACTTTAATATCTTAGAGAATTTGTTATAATTCTAAGTGCCTTTACTATAATGCTTAGTCTCTTTGTTAGTATCCTTGTGCTAAATTTAACATCTTTGTTTAATGCTTATTGTAACTTAGTCTCTTTGTTAGTATTATCCTTGTGCTAAATTTAACATCTTTGTTTAATGCTTATTGTATTTATAATTTGCGGTCACCGGTTGAAAGACATTTGTGTTTCTAGACGTAACGAAGACAGGCATGCTGTGCTTAAGTAGATTTCTTATCCAAGAAAAATGTGGATTTGAAAATCAACTATTTTTTTGTGTAATATAAATAGGAACCATTGCATTATTAGTGCTATAAAAATTATAACTTTAAAATATTCATTGTTTTTCTAATGCAATAATGCAGCAAGATAGGAAATGCTGAAAAATATATTAATGATTATAATTGTCTACTGTTCTATAACTTCCTGTCAATTATTCAAAATAATTATTTTTTCTTTCTTCCTTTGCCTGCCAGCCTTTGTGTCCATGTTCACATTCATCTTTGTCCTACTGAGACAGAGTAAATTTCCCTCATCGTATTTTAAAATTTAAATTGTTATATAAATTACTAATTGTCAAGGTAACCCGACCTTGAGCACTCCTTATGGTGTTGATTTTGAAAGTGTCAGAATTGAAGTAAACAGCTCGACATTAATGTCAAGTAATCTGTTTAATTGTAATTGTCATATGTATATTTGATTGTTCAGTTAATAAATTTATTGACCTTCTTTCACATTTTGATAATCTTATGTTGGAGAAGAAAGGGGTGGATGGGGGATCGCTAAATATAGATTAAAGTAGGATTTGTCTTCTTCTTTAGTAAGAGGTTTTCTACCTACGGAAAGATTATAGCGCCCGCATATCTGCCAAGTGCTAGACGATTGGTATCTGTTGGATGATCATTAATAAAATAAATTAAGGTTCTCATCACTTGTAATAGGTTATGAAAGATTAGTTAATTATAATAATCATTTTTATTAACTAAGTGGCGTGCCCGTCACACCTACATATTTTTTTCTTATTACTAATGATTGCTATTTATAAATTAACGTTGTCGTACATGTGTATTGACGAAGGTTATGTAATATAAGGGGTTAATGTATACAGGGGTAAACTATATACACAGATAAGCACGGCCTGTTTCTTGGGAGAAAGTTTAAGACGACTTTTACTACTATATCTCTAGACAGATGTGATATGAGAATTTCCTTTTGGTAAATAACTATTTTTTAATCATAAAAACAATGATCAGGTAATATTTTCAAAACAAAACGGAATTACAATTTAAAAGTTTACTTGTAGAAACCATTTAAAACAGATAATTAATTTACTTTTTAAAAATAAGTTATTGCTACGTTAATCGATTTGGCACTAGTTTAAACGTATGAAGCTTTCTCCTGTGTGCTGAGTACCGTTATTTACAGTTTTTAAAGAAAAATGTCAGCATAATGCCAAAAAATCTGTTGGATTTTTTTTTTATGGTACTAAAACAATTTCTGTTCGAT
This sequence comes from Sinotaia quadrata, assembly GCA_028829895.1. Lineage (NCBI taxonomy): Eukaryota > Metazoa > Mollusca > Gastropoda > Architaenioglossa > Viviparidae > Sinotaia > Sinotaia quadrata. The sequence continues at coordinate 63,936,710 of CM054183.1, forward strand.
TACGTACATCTAAGAGTTGTTTTCCTTCTTCCGCCACAAAGCATCCTTGAAATCATGTTTTTGTCTGCTTCACTCTCGCTCGCATTTTTTTAAAATGCCCACTTGAAAACCACTTGTTTCGCCTTTTCCTCTTCCGACCCCCGATTACGTCACCCTATTCTTCTTGATACGCAATTGTGTATAAAGAGCTGTACTTTCACTTCTTTCCGTCTGTGTTATCAGTCGGATACATCGATTTTGCCCGTTTCCGATTTCACTACGAGTGAAGAGCAGGATTACAATGTCATTTTGGAATGGTTGGTCAAAGTTTCGAATAAGAAAGACTATTTACAAAAAAACTTACATGTATTTTGCTTGTAAAGTATGTTATTTGTTATAACCATATATAGACATTTTCACAAACTCACAATACTATGAATAATACAAAATTTTTAAGGCGATAAAAGACATTTTTTCAATGCAAGTGATAATTTGTGAACATTTTAAATGATAAACGTTATATTCCTTCAAATTTGTTGTCAAAGTTGTGTGTCAGCGACTTAACTCTAGAGTTCGTTTTCTGAATAACAAGCCAACATTTTGTTTTAATAACCACGTTTTAGGTTAGAATTTCATTCATGATTGTAGCTGAATGAGATCACTGTTTGGCCTACATTAATTAAGTCTGCTTAATATTAAATGGTCACTGCCACAGCCATGACTACTCGAAGCTTTGTGTTGTCCTGCCTGTCCAAAAACAACCTAGCGTTTCAACTGTCAGTCGCTACACTCACTGCAAAGTTGGAGCTTTCATGCCTCATGGGCTAAGCAGCTGGTTGTCTATTTCACATAACAAATCTATTATAACATTTTAGTCAGTAATGATTACGTCACGTTTCCCATAACGCCCTCCCTCTCGGTCTAGCCAAAGATGTAATCCATCAGATATGCCCTATACAAGATTAAACTCGACCGACTTCATTTCTCATTTGGTTTATGCTAAGCTGACCCATGCACTTGAGACTTAATTGGGGACTTCATTTGCTTTCGAAAAAAACTAACAAGGACGTCATTTGGGCTAAAAGTACAGCCAGGACCACCCCACCGTCACCCCCGATCGTATAACCTGCAGGTTTGTATAGTTGAGGCCTAGCACGGGTAGGAGAACAAGGTAGTGAATTGGTAGGGCAAAAAGCTGTCGAAAGTAATGCGGCTTGGGTTACAGTCTGCAGATAAGTACAGGTGATGCCTATTACACGTAGGAATACAGGATAGTAACTGAGTGATAGTGTAGAAGAATATCTAAAGTAGTGTGGCTGAGTGATATGGTAGAATAATATCTAAAGTAGTGTGGCTTGGGTTACAGTCTGCAACAGGTGAGGCCTATTACGCGTAGGAATAGGCCTACAGGATAGTAAACTGAGTGATAGGGCAGAAGAATATCTAAAGTAATATGGCTTGTGTTACAGTCTGCAGATAAGTACAAGTGAGGCCTATTATAAACCCCGACTCTTTTGTTTAGTGCTTCGAGTCCTCAAATAACAATCCCCACTCTCTCTCTCTCTCTCTCTCTTTTTTTTTAGTGCTTCGACTCCTCACGTAACAAATCACCCCAAAGTTATTAAAATTGTTTGTAGTTTTCAGATGCCTACTATCATGACGTGAACTGGTCTCGCTCTAACCGCACACCCACAAGATGTTTGCACGATTCCTCGGTAGAAAGAGTACGTTATATTTTGTGTATTTAATTTATTTAGTACCAGTCTGAACTGTCGACTTGTTATAACAAAACGTCGGATTAAGTGCATCAAAACATCAAGTAAGAGACTTGGGATTAAGGGACAGAGTAGGTGTTTTATTATTTTAAAAAAAAAATAGCCATTTATATAACAAAATATTTTTACAATTTGACAAAGCTGAGAGACGTTCGTTTCAGAGTTTGCAACCTTCTACGAGTAGTGCAGGATTTTGTCAAAACTCGTTTACCACAACCTTCTTCTTTTTTTTCCGACTTTTGACTTTTCAGCTACAGTAACTTCAAAAAGTTCAGAGCTCACCTGCTTGGATCACCCTTAGAAATTAACACACTCCTCTTTCACTCTCTCTCTAAACTATGTCCTGCCTGCCGCCCGTACTCCACTCTGCTCATTAAAACTACCATCCCCACACGATATTATAGATGATGATAGCGGCCACACGAACAGAATAGCGAGACCCACGGTGTTACAACCAACAATTAACAGAACAAGGACAACAAAACATTACAAGATGAATTCACGTAGAGCTGAGGTAATAAGAATTTAACAACGAGATGAATAAAAATTAATAAAGAATTTATTTGAACAAAAGAATAAGATAAGGAAAGATTTTTAAGATACAGAATCCAACCCACTTAGCTCTACAAATTTTTCCTGACATATGTCACTCAATATAACACTCAACGACAATTCATTCTTCTCCATGGCTGACATTGGTCTTTTACATAGACATACTCTCTGGGTAGCCACTGTCTTTGATTTAGTTTTTACTAATTATTTATACAACACCTTTTAAGTAAATGTCAGCAGAGTTAAAAATAAATGAATCACAAATCAACCAAGTATTCCACAAATGAATACATTCTTAACATAATATCTAATGCAAAGCAAATTTATAGTACCACACAAATCTTGGCATCTGAAACATTAAGTCTAAACCACTCTTAGTCCTAAGCAGATCCAGTTTTAAAACTGCCCATGTTCCTAAATGGATGATTTCTATGAAACTCGGGTTATTCCTGCATTCACATTGTACACTGTATTAAGCTGAAAAGAAAGCAGTCCATTAGTACTTTAAATACCATATATTTACTCTTCTAAGAAATAAAACATACTTCTCCTCAAGGGTTGACTCAGCATGAACTTGAGAAAAAATACAATCTCTCCTTTTATCATTTTTTTCTCTCATCCAAATTATTTGACAAACTAAAAATCACACATTTTGTAGTACATTGACTTTTTCTTCCTTGGGGTGTTTTAGTGCCAGGTTTGACAGAGTAGTAATTAAAATTTTGCATTTGATTTACAACTACACCTTTTGTCATATGGCAGAGGCCAGCTAATCTTCCCTCCTTGCTGAGGCAATAACAGTTTTGCTGTTCGGTTTACTAACATAAACATACAAAGTTTGTCATCCTATCTCAGTCCATTCTAGATTTTTGATCTAATGGTCTGGTGCGTTCAATGATTTGTTGGTTTCTCACACCTGTCTCATGCCTAACTAATATGTGGCCTACATCAAAACCCTGCTATATCCCAAGTCTCATTCACACTAGTTTTGATTGATAATGGTATCAGTATTCACTGTTGACTGGCAAGTATTATGTAAACAATTGTTAAGTGTGGTTACACTTTTCGCAAGTATTGTTTCTGGTTTTTAATTCTACAGTTTCTGCCTGACCAATATTTTACATGCAAGGGCATCAATTAAATACCATGTTTTCTGTGGCACTGAAACTTGCTGCCTGTTTTCAGCTACAGTAACTTCAAAAATCAAGTACAGAATTAAATACAACGTATACTAAGTCTGCAGGATAGCTACCTGTCTGACCTCCCCATTTACGCACTTCATCTTGATGTCTGGATTTTTCTTTTGACATATATATCCTTTATAAATCCATTGTAAAACCCGAATGTGGATATTGTTTCCAAAATTTGGCCTCTGTTCATTCTAATATCAAATTCCTGTCTTACAGAACAAGCTGTGTGTAGATTTCAGACGTGGACACGTCTTTCAAAAAAAAAAAAAAAGGCTCTTCAACATATTTTTTTGCCGCAACATCAGTTTTACTTTTATGATCTCATTTGCTTTTATTTTATTCGTATCTGATCCACCTTTAAGTGTGTTCTCAGTCACGATTTGTAAATATACACCTGGGTGTGTTAGGTATTTGTTTGTAATGTATGTAATTGTACATGTACCTGATACATACCCTATTTATACCCAGGGTTAACTCGAGCGTGGTACGTGCTGATGATTGTATCCATCGTGGTCGCAGTGATGGAGTTCACCTACATGTGGGGTCAGTATTCACTGGAGAACACCACTAGTGACCAAAGCAGATATATCCTAGAAAATCTTCAGGATGGCTACAGCTTCAACGATAAAAGAGGAGGAACTAATTATTTGGATTCAAACAGCGCCACTTACAATAAGACCGGAAATGATGCAAAGATCAGCTTGACCTTGAATTCACAGAGGGCACCACCATTTCAACAAAAGTATAAAAATGAAGGAGAATGTTTCATACTAGTAGATTTTATTGCTGTTTTCAAGTTTAAATTTATTTTTTTATGATTAATTTCAAAAGTAATTTTAAAATTAAAGGCACTCTGTGCGAAATGAACCAAAACATATTTTAAAAAGTGAATATAATATGTATTTATGATAATTACTTCCTATAGAGGCTTATATTTAATAAATATTATACCAATTGCTCGATATTTAAAGTTTTAAAGAACGTTGTTCTTCCATGCCGATGCAACCAAAATACCCAGCTAAGACTGAATGACAAATTTAATTCTCAAAATGGGCATTGATTGTTACCGTGATTGAAAAATGAAATGATTTTATTAAGAAATTTGATGCAATAAGGCGTCATAACTAACAGAAAGAGAGAGTGATAAAAAAACAAACTATTAAAACGACGACTTACTGCATATAATATTGCATCATACCCTGACGAAGTAAATAGTTGCATTATCAGTGTTAGAATACCCATACTAATAATTATTTTCCAAAATAACCAATGTTTACAGAATGTACAACAGCTGACCAAAGTTCATGCATTAAACTAACGGTCAGAAACTCTTGGGTGTACAGGAATAAATGTCTGCCTGCATCTTTTGTCAGTAGTTTCCGAAACTGTACAACAGGAGGCACTGTCTCTCATAAGGTTATTTTATTCAATGTAGAATTAAATTTGGAAACTCTCTTAAAAATTAAAAAATCTTTCTTTGCACAGAATTTCATTTTTCCATGGAAAATCACACGACAAGTGGATTGTTGTTGACTATTCATCCAGCGATTGTTCAGACAACCTTTTTCAAGTACCATCAGATTTCAAATGGGTTGTCATTAAAGGGAAGCAACCACCGAAAAATTGCAGGTAGTAGTTTGGTTTTCTTTTGTGTACTGTCCCTTTGTGCAGACGGTTGAAATATACGGCCTAAATACATATATATATATAAGATACGTAAAGGTCACGTGATGAGTGACGTCATAAGCCCATATTTATTTTATCTGAGAACAGATTCGGGATCTTTTATCATTTTAAAATCCTTTCATCGGCTACCAAACTTCATCTTAATTTCTCCCCAGCCCTTGCGTACTGTTGTGTTATACACAAAGGGAGATCAGCCACGAGCTGAAACATTACAAATTTATTACTCACAAATTAACTTATTCCGAAATATTTCTTTTCACAGATACTACTGAATCAAATGTATAGTGTTTTAAATTCAGCTCAGTCAAAATTTATTTCAGTACAACATTGCGAAATCTTTTGATTTTTTCAAAGATCAACCCAGACCTTATTTTAAAGAGTTAATTAAACCTTCATTATAATATAATTGAAACTTACATTTGAAATACAATTTAGCCAAAATTTCATTTTATATTGAACTAAAACATTTATTCCATTGTAGGTCAAACACCGTGCAAAATATTGTATGAAGCTTAAGTGTTATTTTCATTACGAAGTGCAAATATGAATTTCCTCCCTTTGCAATTTAGTGACGCTTTTATTTTCAAACGAAAATCTGGGTTTTTTTTTTTTTTTGTTTACTACATTTTTTAGTTTATATTGTAACTCAGTAACATCTTCATATCATATGTAACTCGGTCGTACCTCCATGTTAGGTGTAACTCGATAAAAATCTTCATTTTATTTATAATTCGGTCACATCCCCTTGCTGTGCGTAACTTGCTTGTCTCCATGCTGTGCGTAAGTCGGTCATATCTCTACGTCGTGTTTAAGTCGGTTATCTCCCCACGTCGTGTTTAAGTCGGTTTTCTCCCCACGTCGTGTTTAAGTCGGTCACATCTCCACGTCGTGTTTAAGTCGGTTATCTCTCCACGTCGTGTTTAAGTCGGTCATCTCCCCGCATCGTTTTTAAGTCGGTCATATCTCCACGTCGTGCGTAACTCGGTCATATATCCATGTCGTGCGTAACTCGGTCATATCTCCTTCTCATGTGTAGCTTGGTCATGTCTGTGTCGTGAGTAACTCGTTCTATCTTGCGTAAGTCGGTCATATCTCTTGTTTACATGTAATTAGTTCGGCATTTCTTCACATGGAAATCAGAGTTTGTTCGTATTAATTCATCTGTTTCTTCATTTATGAACAATAATTTTCCTACGATTATTCAGATAAAGTTATCATTATTTTTTACTTTAATATATCCTGATTGCGAAAGTTCCACAGAAAGTAACTTTCATATAACGTTCTGTTCATTTGCACATGACTAATTTCCAGTGGTTCTCAACTTTTATTTTCTGAAATAGTATTTTCATTGCTCTCACTTCCATTCACCACCAGTATCCTTTTCATTTTTTTTTTAACTTATAAAGCTATGCCTTGTTGTACTGATACCCCCTCCCCAATACTGATATATCCCTGTTTTTCATTACTGATGTAGCTCTGCCTTTCATTAATGACATAGCCCTGCCTTCCATTATTGATATAGTTATGCCTTTCATTACTGATAAACTTCATTAATGATTTAAATCTCCTTATCTTGAACAATACAACTCAGCCTTTCATTATTGATATAATTCTGCCTTTCATTATTGACATCATTACTGTTACTGATTATAAATATCACCTCTGTTATTGTTACAATTATTATTATTGTCATCAGTATTCGTACACCATACTGGTTATAACCATAGTTGTCATCATTATCAGTTCTGTTACTACTATCTCTAGATTCACTACATGCATTGTTATTATTATTATCTTTCATTCATCTGACACTGACTTCTTGCATTCGTCATTGCCAGAGCGCCAAACTGCACAGTAATTACACCTGATCTCAACGTCACTCACACCTTGACGTCAGAAGGGCGACAACTGTGGTGGAGAAATTTTGCCTATCTGACAGCTCTATCGCACGGGGCCGTCACCATCTTGGAAGCCGACTGTCGTCTCTCGGCCACTAATGCACCGCGCGTGCTAAAGTTCGAATCCGTTGCCATCTCTGGCCTCATGTACAACAGCACGCATCATTTCAACCCTTACCAACATTTTGGTGCGTGGGCCACTCTTCCGCGGGCGCGGAAGTTCAAAGCCGAGTCCAATTCACGGCAATATTATCTGCGGGATTTACCCAGTGTTTTCGTCATGCACGGTCTGAATGACCTTTCTGATGACCTTGTGCTGCGTCCCGTCGATGGATCAACCACCAACCCTAACGGAGCAAGGTGTGCTGACTTACTCTAGATCTATGGGGCCTAATACCATTAAGAGGGACTAATGCCATTAGGGAAATATATGTGGGACGTAATATCATTAAGAGGGACTAATGCCATTAGGGAAATATATGTGGGACGTAATATCATTAAGAGGGACTAATGCCATTAGGGAAATATATGTGGGACGTAATATCATTAAGAGGGACTAATGCCATTAAGGAAATAAACTATGGGGACTAATGTCATTCAAAGGGACTAATGCTATTAAGAGGGATTAATACCATTGAGGAAATTTGTGGGAACTAATGCCATTAAAGAATTAAACTTTGGGGATTTACGTCATTAAAGAAATTTGTGCAGGGACCAATGCCATTAAGTTAATAAACTGTGGAAACTAATGCCATTAAGGAAAAAAATGCACTCCATTTATGCAAGTGCATGTACATTTTTTCACCCTGTCCGTTAAAAGTACATGATTTGTGCAATGACGTACACAAATGGTCAGCAGATCTCTATCTAACATTATGACTAAAGCAAGATGTGTTCTGTTTATAGTAAAACTATCTAACATTCCTGACTAAAACTCAAAGATGTGTTCTGTTTATATTAAAACTATCTAACATTTCTGACTAAAACTCAAAGATGTGTTCTGTTTATAGTAAAACTATCTAACATTTCTGACTAAAACTCAAAGATGTGTTCTATTTAAAGTTAAAACTATCTAACATTTCTGACTAAAACTCAAAGATGTGTTCTATTTAAAGTTAAAACTATCTAACATTCCTGACTAAAACTCAAAGATGTGTTCTGTTTATAGTAAAACTATCTAACATTCCTGACTAAAACTCAAAGATGTGTTCTATTTAAAGTTAAACTATCTAACATTCCTGACTAAAACTCAAAGATGTGTTCTGTTTATAGTAAAACTATCTAACATTCCTGACTAAAACTCAAAGATGTGTTCTGTTTATAGTAAAACTATCTAACATTCCTGACTAAAACTCAAAGATGTGTTCTGTTTATAGTAAAACTATCTAACATTCCTGACTAAAACTCAAAGATGTGTTCTGTTTATAGTAAAACTATCTAACATTCCTGACTAAAACTCAAAGATGTGTTCTGTTTATAGTAAAACTATCTAACATTCCTGACTAAAACTCAAAGATGTGTTCTATTTAAAGTTAAACTAAATCTTAGCAAAACAAATCTCGACGTCAAGACTGAGTTTGAAGTAAAACTAAGAAACGATTATCTGCCCTTGGGCTGTGTGCAGGTTTGACCGCTCTGTTCCACCAGTGTATATAGGCCAGACGACCTTCGCCCCGGTTGCAGCGACCTGCACGCTGTACCACCAGCAGGCGTTCTGGGGAATGCTGCTCCCCTGCCTCACCCGGCCCTTACGCTGCGTCATCATCCGGCAGTACGTTGTACAGCGACTTCTTCGGGAAGTGGACGGCTTCACGGGCTTTCATCAGATCCAGGCTGCATTCGGGAAATCCCACATAAACACACCATCGTCACTTGCTGACGTTAGCGACCTGGGGCCTGAGGAAGACTTTGATGCACTAGCGGTGTATCTTGACAAGTGGATGTGCAGTCCGGAAATGACGTTCTTCTTGTGCATAGAAGCACTGGCTAGAGACCTACTGCAGGATGCGGTGATTGGCGATTATAACGTAGGGCTGGTGCAATCCTGGGTTGTGGCCCTCAGGGCGGCGGGGATGCCGGAGCCCACTCGCGTTAGAACTCCTTGGCGGGGTGTGCGTAAAGTGGGAGAGAATCGGGTAGTTCTGGGTGATCTAAGGGCGGTCTTGGAAATGGAGAAACCACAGATCGTAAAATATTTCCAGCACGTCTTTGTTGACAATATCACCGCTGAGTGCGGTGGGGAGGATCAGATGCCGATACTTCCCCCGGTGACTCAGTGGAAACGGCCTTTATATGAGGATATTGTACTGGTTGTGATTTTTAACTGGAACAAGTTCTTCTGGAAAAATCTGCCATTCTTGGAGACAATGCACCGACCCTTCTTCAAGTATGATTTGCAGTAGTATAACTGGACCAGTGTTCTAACACTTAAATGCTTACTCTGTTAATAATTCTAAATATGTGGCTCAACATTCTGACAGTTAAATGCTTGCTCTGTTAATAATTAACACAGGGAGTCAGCATTATAACAGTTAAATGTTTACTCTGTTAATAATTCTAAATCTGTGGCTTAACATTCTGACAGTTCAATGTTTACTTTGTCAATAATTCGAAAGTTGGGGCTCAGCATTATAACAGTTAAATGTTTTCTCTGTTAATAATTCTATATATGGGGCTCAGCATTCTAGCAGTTAAATATTTACTTTGTTAATTCTAAATCTGGGGCTCAGCATTCTAACATTTAAATGCTTACTCTGCTTATAATAATAAATCTGGGGCCCTGCATTCTAACACTTAAATCCGTACTCTGTTAATAATTCTAAATCTGGGGCTCAGCATTCTAATATTTAAATGTTTACTCTGTTAATAATTCTAAATCTGGTGTCAAACCTGAATGAACCTAATTCACGCTTTTCAGCTACTAGAGTCTTTCCAGTCTTTGTAGTCATTATGAAATTAAGAACGACTAATCACGAAATTACGAATGACTAATTAACAAATTAAGAACGGCTAAATGATGAGTGTTGCCATTTCTTCCTCAGGCTCATCAGCATGTGTACAAATTTATCTTTCCACCTCTAGAACCAGAAGTTTTGTTCGTTTAATCAATGAACTGTTACTATAAATAGCTGCAACTTTTATGCCAGCTTTTCACCGTCATGAGTTATTATGTTTCTCCTGTCTCCAGACATGTTCTTCTAATCTCTCAAACTATTAGTCTCAAATTTATTATCGATTCTTAACCATCATGAATTATTATTATTCCTCTGACCTTCGGCGTCTTTTATTTTGTTGACCGGACGTGTTCTTCATAGAGGCATTCAGACTACTGCAATTAATAGCCTCATCTTTATTACTGACTTTTCACCATCACCACCCATTACTGTTCCTTTGAATTTGGTCTAATGGTTTTATAGTTTCATTGTCATTTTCACTTCTCGGACCACCCACGATTTCTATTAATAGCCCAAACGTCATTACCGATTTCTTTACCATCTAGAATCCTGAGTCATTATCGTTCATTTGACTGAGTTTAATCGTTTTTAACAAATATTTTTGACAGTTCTTTCGCTTCTGGGATCAGAGGTAATGTTGATCTGAAAACAGTCATGATGTTGTAATTAACATTTATTGTGGTAACCAGACGTGATGTTGATCTTTAAACAGTCATGATGTTGTAATTAACATTTATTATGGTAACCAGACGTGATGTTGATGTTGTCTTGATGTTGTAATTAACACTGATTGTGGTGGCCGCAGGACACTGCATCAGTTGTCTCGAGCATCCCTTTGCCTTCAGCTCAACGTAAAGTTGACATTTATGTGTTTGCCGTTTTGATATTATTATTAGGAACAGTAGATGAGGCTATTAATTGCAGTAGTCTGAATGCCTCTATGAAGAACACGTCCGGTCAACAAAATAAAAGACGCCGAAGGTCAAAGGAATAATAATAATTCATGATGGTTAAGAATCGAATAAATTTGAGACTAATGGTTTGAGAGATTAGAAGAACATGTCTGGAGACAGGAGAAACATAATAATTCATGACGGTGAAAAGCTGGCAATTATTATTAATTATCCGCAAGCATTTATTGCTAAACTAACACACGAATTTAGCAATTCATTTATCTGCCGCTTGGCTAGAAATAGCTTATTTTCTTAAGAGCTTTAATTAATTTGATATTTTAACTTCGTTGGTACCAGATATGATTATTACCCGTGTTTTATTCGCTCATGCATTCCGGTCGAATGGAAAGATAGAGTAAGGAGAGTTCCGATCAAGTAAACCGCACACACACATTTAACACTTATTATTGAAATAAACATGAGTATACAGCACTTAACCACCTTTCCGCCAATCTTTACGCTTTAAAGCAAATAACTATTATAACAAAATTCATTCGTTTACATCTCAAACTTGTTTACTATATAACTTTTATTTTCTGTCCAGTGTTCACTTTAACTCTTGCTTAATATTATTTTTTGCCAGATCGGGGAATCCCCGAAGTGGGAGGGTTAAGCATAATGCACTCGCTTCTAAAAAAATGTTTGAAAATTTACTTGACAAAAATCTTTTGTATTGTTTATTTACTTGGTACAATTCTTTTGTATTGTTTACACACGTAGCTTAATGATTTTTTATTGTTTATATTCTTGTCGCAGTCTTTTTGTACAGTTTATATACATGTGACAATCTTTAGTGATTTTATTGCTTTACATTCAACTGTAAGTCATAATTTTTCTTTCCAGACATATTGTCTATTGCGTGCCAGATGTTCACGAACTCTGGGCAGACAACAGGCGCCATTTGTTGAGTCACGTGACGTTAGTAGAGGCCCTTTATGATTCGTGGTACCTCCTTTATGAGTGTGTGGCAGATGTAGCAGCGATGAACATTCAGGTAGGTGTTACAGATGTAGCAGCAATGAACATTGAAGTTGAGAGCACTCACTGAGTGTAAGCTGGTTTTAGTGTCATAACTTTAGAGTCATAACTTTAGTGTCATAACTTTAAAGTATTTTTGCTGTACGTACTTGTTTATTGTTTCCACGGGAATCAAATTAAAATTTAATTTACTGTTGTAACAAGCAATTTGAAAAAAAATAATTACAGGTGAAAACGTATCAAAATTTGTGTTGATTTTTTAATGTATAAAAGTAATGTAAAAAAAATGTTAGGAATTATATTTATCACGTGTCCTGTAACGTTATATTAAGGAAGTTTAATTAAAAACTGTATTCAAAAGCATTATTTAAAATTATATCTAAACGGTGGTCTTTAATATATTCTATTTAAAATTCCATTCCATTGGTCAATTAAAATGATATTAGTAAACTTCTCAGTCTTAGTTCGTGTATATTATATGGATTCTTTTACTGAAATGTGGCCGTCTGACATCAACAAGGCCGACTGCGTATTTAATCATTTTGTGTGACATAAAAAGTCTCAGGTTTCACATCTGTGAATACTTAAACTCTTTTCAATGATAGATCTATTGGTCATGTGGACAGCCTTTATGTCGGAGAACACCTGTAAATACCTGTTGATTACATTTATATAGCTTTTCTTGACAGGGAACGATAGATAAAAGAAGACACATTTATCTGATTGTATGATAGGGTCGTGCTGACAGAAGCAGGGGGAGTTACCTGACTGAAGACAGTAAACACCTTACCTGATTAGATTTCGGGACAATGGTGGCAAACGCTACTTTAGAAACAAAACCGTACTCTGCACATTTATTAGTATAACCAAAGTATTTTAAATGCAAGCTATACACCCAAAATTAAATTATTTTTCTTTTCGATGTCTTAGGGCGTCCGTGGTTACCTACACATAGGGGACGACACTCTGTTGAACACTTGGATGCTGCAGAGTGCTCCCTTGGATTTCATTTGGCTGCCACGCGGCTTCTCCACCCAGCGCGCCGACACCTTCGAACACCACTGGGGTTGGTACTGGTGGCCCAAATCACGTGGTCGCCCAGCCGCTCTGAAAGCCCTGTCTGAGTTGGAGACCATAAGCGGAATGACGCCAGAACAGATTTCCAAGCTTGACCCCAGTCCCAAGGCAAAGTCAGGAGTGCTAAGAGAGACTTTCACGAAAATTTTCAAAAATTCATCTCGCACCTTCCCTCCAATGAGACCAGTACTGCCAGGCTCTGACGCATGGAGACCTCCATCCCAACGGGAAGCGAAGATCTTTCTTGAAAATTACATCCGGGAACACCGGAACGGCGGGAAACTAGTGCACCGAGCTGTGGACATGTTTTACGTGCCGCAGAAGCTCGCGAATGCTTACATCACATTCTCGCGCTTTTTCATGAGATACAACGTCATAGATGAAATTGCGATACCCACAATTCACTACGGCATCGCGCACAAGTCCCAGATCGATTACGTCAAAGGGAGCAGTCTGTGGGACACGAGTCGCAATGACGCCGCTAAGTTTTACGACCGATCTATTCTGTTTCTTCATCCATTCAAGCTTGTGCCAAACATGGCCGTAAAAAAGTCGCACGACTTTTACTGCAACAACTACTTAGTGTACCTTTTTTCAAAACTGTCTGACCTTTCAAGGACAAAAGTAACAGAAGCGAGAGCTTAGTTAGATTTTTCTTTTTTAGTTGTTGACGTTATTAATAATTAACTACTTGGTGTACATTATCTCACAACTGTCTGACCTTTCAAGTCAAAAGTCACAAAAGTGACAGATTTTGTTGTTGTATGTATGTATGTATTACTAATACACATATCTGATATGACACTCAATCTATTTGACTTGTGTAATGTGATTTTGGGGGTGGGAGAGGACTGTTTGCATCCCGATCGCCATTACAAACTAAAGATGAATTGAAACCACATTTTCTTCCCTAACGATGTCTTTTATCATCTAATGAAAAACGAAACGAAAACTACATAAATTACATAAATTATTTGCAACTACTGTTCGCATTCCTAAAATCATTCATAGTAGACATGTTCAAGTTTTTGAAAATAAATGGTACATTTTTTAAACTCTAAGACTGTATTAGACACTACAGCAGTTAAATTATTATAATTTTCTTTTTACTATTGTACACGAAGCCGCTTTCATGAAAGGATCGTCAAATCTCGATACAATGTTTGTTTCTTGGTTAGAATGTAAGATTTAAATGTGAAATGTGTGAATAGAAAATGCTTGTTTACAATTGTAAACCATACTTTGATCAAAATACTTCTTATATATTTGTTTATTGCGGTATATATATATATGCTTATTTATTTTTGAGATTACACGCTTTTTAATTTTTATTTATTCGTCTAGTTGCCAGGTATTGTCAGAAAGATGGCGCCATTAGTGGGGAGGGGAAATTTTAGGTTCAAGGTCAACATTGAAACTGATTGTTTTTACATCAGTTAGTACCTGATGGAATGTTCAAATTGATAGTCACCAGCTTGTGCAGAAATGTGGCGGACATGTGAACTAGTGTGTCCTTGGCAGAACCCGCCAAAGTTCAGAATAGAGAAAGAGTGAAATAGGAGCGTGCATGGAGCCTCGATTCGAGTGTACGCCTGATAAGCGAGATTGCCCAGCCAAGTCTGAGCATCGCCACCAATGTTTCAGTTAGTTATTAGTTCACTATTTGCATAATGAGTAAATTGTTGTTAATTGTTTTTGTCAATATGTCTAAATTATTGCCAGTATCTTATCATTCCATTTGTGTGGATAGGAAGATAAACTCTTCTTTTTTATCAACGATTTTGATTGGTCGAGAAGTAAAGTCTCGAAATTCCTCTCACAAGAGACAATATTCGGAAAACACGCATGCCTAAGGGAAAGAACTCATTTTAGAATTAAGTGAACTAATTTTGGATCAGATGATGCTACAACAAAATTGCGTACTTTCCTCATGATTTACTTGTAAACAAAGATAAAACGTTCATTTAAAACTTCTCATGTTTTGTTAGCGGCAAAGCTAGTCCCTTGATCGTGTTTATTCTCCACTGGTCGGTAAAAATCAGTATCACCTCACTCGACCAATTGCTGCCTCTCAAAGTCACAAGCAAAATGTGCATAAACGCCTATAGAAAATACAGTCACACAGGAGTTACCATTTCTTGAAGTTCGGCTACGCAGATTAACCGATAACTAGATTCTTTATTTTCAGTTGCATCCTCCAAACTAAATGCAAACTAGAGATGCCAAATGCAGGATAGAGAATCTAAATGCAAACTAAATGTGCTAAGTGCAGGATAGAGAATCTAAATGCAAACTAAATGTGCTAAGTGCAGGATAGAGAATCTAAATGCAAACTAGAGGTGCCAAATGCAGGATTAAGGATCTAAATGCAAACTAAAGATATCCAAATCAGGATACAGGAGCGATATAAAAAAGTGTCTAGGGCAGATAGTACAAAACCATTTTTATTCTCTAATTTGAATTACGGCAGGTTCCGCTATAGATACTAGTATACATATCATGGATTTATATTATATCCTTTAATTTCATTAGGAATTCAGCCCTTGAATATCTTATGGATAAGAGTTTATATTTGTATACGTGGTTAGCTGAATGGACTTAGATACTAACATGGATCACAGACTTTGTATACGTTGTAATTTGAGTGGACTTTAACATGCTAGCATGGATCAGAGACTTTGTATAAGCTGTAATTTGAGTGGACTTTGATATGCAAACATGGATCACAGACTTTGTATACGTTGTAATTTGAGTGGACTTTAACATGTTAGCATGGATCACCGACTTTGTATACGTTGTAATCTGAGTGGACTTTGACATGCTAACATGGATAACTGGCATTATTTGTATACGTTGTAATCTGAGTGGACTTTGACATACTAACATGGATAATAGACATTATTTGTATACGTTATAATATGAGTGGACTTTGACATACTAGCATGGATAACTGGCTTTTATTTGTATATGTTGTAATATGAGTGGACTTTGACATACTAACATGGATAACTGGCTTTATATGTATACATTGTAATATGAGTGGACTTTGACATACTAACATGAATAACTGGCTTTATTTGTATACATTGTAATATGAGTGGACTTTGACATACTAACATGGATAACTGGCTTTATTTGTATACGTTGTAATATGAGTGGACTTTGACATACTAACATGGATAACTGGCGTTATTTGTATACATTGTAATATGAGTGGACTTTGACATACTAACATGGATAACTGGCGTTATTTGTATACATTGTAATATGAGTGGACTTTGACATACTAACATGGATAACTGGCGTTATTTGTATACGTTGTGAAGTGAATGGCCTGCGGCACGCGACTAGTGTGGATATTGCACATATGTTGGGGCGTGCGTTAGGCAGTATGTTTGCTGTACTGAATGATGTTGGGGCGTGCGTTAGGCAGTATGTTTGCTGTACTGAATGATGTTGGGGCGTGCGTTAGGCAGTATGTTTGCTGTACTGAATGATGTCATTTGCATCGTGTGGAGTAACCTGACTGGAATAGAACTGAAGAGAAAGAGTAGCTAGTGCAAGAAGAGGACCTTTTTACACCTGTTTTTCATTGGTGACTAGACCCTCTAACAATTCTGTGAAAAAAAAGGGTGGTGATTGGTGACTAGATTGTCTTACGATAGTCTGAAGGATTATGTTGATTTTGTTATCCATGGTTGAGGAAGAATCTGATTACGACTGTGTGACATTGAATCGCATTATATTTGGCCTAGGCGAAGGTTACCGGTATTGATTGGAAATAAGTAGATGGTAATTTTTTTATGACTGACGGATAGAGGTAAGGAGTGTTACATTGTTGTTTATTATGATTCATTGTTGAGAGTGATGTTGCTTTGTTATTTCTCATGATTCATTGTTGAAATATTGTTGTATTATATTGCTTTATTATCTATCGGGACTCATTGTTGAGAGTAATGTTGCTTTGTTATTTCTCATGATTCATTGTTGAAATATTGTTGTATTATATTGCTTTATTATCTATCGGGACTCATTGTTGAAAGTAACGTTGCTTTGTTATCTATTAGGATTCATTGTTGACAGTAATATATTGCCTGACTGATAATTAGTGATGTGGTACTTTTCTTTTCTGATTATCTAGCAAAGAGTGATGTACCTTTATATGACTGCTCGAGAGTGAGTAGTGAATCTTTATATAAAACACTGTCTACATATTAGCAGTGTACCATTATCAATGCCTACAAGTGAGTTTCGGACTTTTTTATGTCTAAAAGTTAATTGTGCATCTTATCGAAAATTTGTGGCGCACCTTTATTTAATTGTTGAAAAAACAGTGGTGCACCTTATTTAAATTTTGAAAAGTTAATACCTTTTATATCTAAAAATTAATGAATACCGTGTTAGTGGTGTACTTTTATGCGATTGGTTAGTGGTGCACCATTTATGTTAGAGGTGTACCTTGTGATGTCTAAAAGTTAATGGTCTACTGTTATGTGTAGAAGATAGTGGTGTACCGTGTTATGTGTAGAAGATAATGGTGTACTTTGTTATGTGTAGAAGATAGTGGTGTACTTTGTTATGTGTAGAAGATAGTGGTGTACCTTGATATGTCTAAAAGATAGTGGTGTACAAGTGGTGTGTAAAGGCAAGTAGAGTGCTTTTTATGTCCAGTAATTAGTGGTGTACATTTACATGATTTTCTAAAAGTGAGTTATGTACCTTTATACGAGTGTCCTGTATACGTGATTTCATGTTGTTGCAAGACGCCTGGAGCATCTGGCATCGCTTGCGTTAGAGGTAAGGGAGGCTACTTGTGATTGGCTACAAGGTTGTGAGTTTACATTCAGGCAAGTCTGCCTATCTTGCAATTAACGTGTATTGAACTTGGGCGTGTGCTGTTACGACTGTCAGCTGTGATTGGCTTAAGACGAATGAAGTTAATTTATTACGAATAAATTAACACGCCATTACTGATGTTTTGAAACTGAAGCCTCAGTAGTAATCCCTTTAGATCTATTAAGCCTGGATGTAACAGGTCACTCCATTCCTTACTTGAGTAGTCATCCCTTTAGATCTCTTCAGCCTGGATGTAACAGGTCACTCCATTCCTTACTTGAGTAGTCATCCCTTTAGATCTCTTAAGCCTGGATGTAACAGGTCACTCCATTCCTTACTTGAGTAGTCATCCCTTTAGATCTCATAAAGCCTATTTGTTACAAGTCTTACAAATGTGAACTCGTGAATATGTAACCAGACGCAACGCTCCTTAGGGACCGACACTATTTTGTTCGGTTTGTAAGCAAATTATCTATCTATCTATCTATCTATCTATCTATCTATCTATCTATCTATCTATCTATCTATCTATCTATCTATCTATCTATCTGTGTACGTTCATTGTGGGTTAATTAGACAAACGTTAAGTGTGGGATAAATTAATGACAAAACGTGTCTTCTGCGGGTCAGATGCCATTGCTTGTGTTGTACTGCTATTTCTTTGCGAGTCACACACATTCAAAATGGAAAGTTATTATTACTCATTGTCACCATTCTCGCCCATGCGCAAGAGCGTTAGGACAGTACAGAGTGCTTATAATAGGGGATCTCGCAGAATCGTGCTCATTAATCACTTTAAAATATCCATTCAGACTGTTGCTTTGAAGTGGGATAATATTTATTACAACACTTCATTTTGATGATTGCACTCTTGTCCATAACTGTCATAATCTATTGAGTCTTATTTTTTTTACTTAATCAGTTTTTGTGTCTTCTCTTCAGTCAATATATGTAAATGTCTGAGTTAAATTATGTTGACTGAATAGTTGTACTGTGTGAGAGCCAAAGCACTTAAAAATTTTAATTTTATTCAATTTTCACTTTTTTACTTTCATGAATTGGCTTGGACAGTTGCTCACTTTTCATGAATTTAAAAATTGCCAGTACAGAGGGATTTTCATTATATATTTATGAAGGACTATAAAATGTTTTACTTACTATTTCGTGAGTGCTTTCTTGTATATCTATTTTTATATGTATTTCTCTCCGTCTATTTGTGTGTATATATATATATATATATGTATGTGTGAGTGTATGTCTGTGTGTGCGTGCGTATTTTGTGCATGTATGTGTGTGTTCATATATATATATATATTAGTGTATGTGTGTGTGAATCTATATATATGTTTGCGTGTTTCGTGTATTTTGTGCATATATGTGTATGTGTTTATATATGTTTGTACCTCCACCTGAAAGCGCCTCCTTCCACTTTTAACCTTGTATCCCGCTGTCAAAGTTCTCAAAACTCAAACTCTCCGATAAATAAAAGGAGTTGTGAGAAGAGTTCCATAATAATTTACAATAAATAATATGATTTTCAGCACGTCACTTTGCATTTCCGGTGTTTCTTACGTGGCCTTTAATTATATGGATTTTGGCTCTGAAGTGATTTGAGAAGTCATCAGATTTTGTTAAAAGTGTCATATCATCTGACATTCCTCATCTAGGCAATTTTTGCTAATAAGTGGTAGTTTACATCCGGACATTTAAGCGCCCGTCTGCATCAGTTTATATTACTTTTCTTTTGGGATTAGTTTACAATAGAAAATAGATTTTATGTATTTAACAATGTTGCATCTGAAAATCTTCATTTATCATGTGACGTCATCAGTTTACATAGGGAAAATTCTTCCTTTAATGTCAGTTATTTTCGTCACCCAATCAGTTTGACAGTTCTAATTCATTGCAGCTATAAGTTGTCAGTCTGTCGAGGCCAAATATATGCTGTGATCTTACAAGTCACAGACTGGAGGCCACAATACGTGACAATGGTATGCGTGGAATGCCATTGTCAAGGAAACAAATACCTCTGGGAGGACCGCAGAAATGAGTGCTGTCATGGCGTAATGCACTAGACGGGAAAATGAGCGGGAAGGTGAGGTGTGGGGATAGATAGCAAGAAAGAGAAGGTAAACACGTTATTGTTTCTTGGGGCGAAGCTGAACAATGGTAACCAGAACATGACAATTTGTTACACACGTTAACAACAGTCTGGCTTTAAAAGCATTCTTCTTTAAAAATAACACGACTACCAGTGTAGATAATATAATTATATAGTCAGTCTGGTTTTGCATACAACAATCTTGCTTAAAACATGATTGCCAACTTATTTAACAATCTAACTACTACTGTTTACAATAATCTTGCTAAAAACACAATTGCCAACAAAGTTCACAATCTAATTGTCATTGTTTACAATGGTCTTGGGCGACAGTCACAACAATAGATTTGATAACACGCTTGATTGTTGTTACATTGTCTTTATTTGCCGTCAGACACACTCTCATTCAAACCACACGCGCTCATATGGGGGCAGCCTTCCCTGAAGCCCACAGAAGCAGAAAATAAAATTCTAGTGTAAAAGGCTTCTAAAAAATAACTTCTGTTTCTTTACTTACTTTCTAAAATCAATTATAGCTAAATGCCAAAAGAATACATATTGTGGAGCTGGAAATGCAAACAGACACGCAGACAAACTTTTGCCTAAATAGAATAACAGATATCGGCGTAGCTTATCACGGCCGGAGGACAACCGCGGTAATTTACACCGTGTCATGAACCATGGGGAAACTGACCACCCGCGATCAGCCTGGGGAGTTGGAACAAACAATAAAAATGCCAACCCTTTACTGCAGGCTGGCCCAAACATAAATAGGATGACCACGCTAACTAAATTCACTACGAGTTTTCTCTAGGCCCGCAACGACTTCCTGCGGTGATAGTGCGGAGTAAGACAAAACAAGAGATGTCTGAAAGGGTAATTATATTTTGTAAATAATAATTCGAATTTTCCTTGTTCAATTATTAAGTTGTATTTTTCTACAAATGCTTGTATTTTAAATGATTGAAAATTGTAATGTTATTCTTGGTGTCGAACAAACGCTTGTAAGAAATTTAATGAGAACCAAGAATAAGATTGCAGACTTAACGCTTATTAAACATGAACTGAGATACGCAAAACACTTATATATTCCACAGCTCGGAAGTCAAAAGGAGTAAGTCAAGGGATCACTTCAAAGGATCAAGATTACTCAAAGAGAGTACTTCAAAAGGGTGGAGTCTCGCAAGGTAAACCAAAGAATT
The DNA here is from genome assembly GCA_028829895.1 of Sinotaia quadrata. Lineage (NCBI taxonomy): Eukaryota > Metazoa > Mollusca > Gastropoda > Architaenioglossa > Viviparidae > Sinotaia > Sinotaia quadrata. Next base: position 63,957,891 of record CM054183.1, read on the forward strand.
CTAACAAGTTCAGCTTTAACTTCACTAGCGACCTTGGCGCTGAGTACCGGGTCTACGTATATTGTCATTGGAGCATTACTGGACTGTTGTGTGAAACCCATTTGATCGAGAAGACGACGGAAAGGTTTACAACAGTAAGAATTTGTCTGACAAGATTTGCTTGGGAAACGCACGTAGATATTACGCGTCATGCAGGCAGACGGCCTGTGACGAAAGAGTGACTTTTTCGAACCAGATAATACTGTCGGGGAGACTTGTATTGGTACTTAAATTTCACTAGTAATATGAGTTTCTGCCAAGTGGAGAAATCTACGGCTTGACAAATTAGCAGAGTAATGAATGACTCAATATTTTAGTGCAACAAAGTTAATAACTGACTTGGGTGAGAATTTCGTTTGGATTGTAATCGTAACCAGGACACCGTTAATAATTGTGTGACCAAGTGCCTGACAAGAACTGTAACTGTGAACACCAGCAGGAGTGAAGTGAACGATTTTTTTTGCAAGTTTGTTCAGTGTAACCTGTATTGCGCGCCAGCTGCCAGTGCCGGGCGTAGATGGACACAACAACCGCTAATCACATCAGGTGAATGCTTACTTATGTTGCGTTACATGTCTGTAATCGTTCTATGATTAATGTAAATTTCTGATTTATATTCCTTCCTATAGTCTATGTTAGTGATTATTGAATTAAGCACTGTTAATTTGCTTCATTTAACTGTTAAGGGAGAACAGAAATTTTGGTTCTTCATACTGATGTTTTGAGAGAATCTGGAGAATGAGTTTCATCTTCTGATTGATGATTTCTAAGAACTGTTTAGTTTACTCATTGAACATTAGTTGAGAACAGTTCAATTCTTCATTCCTAACTCTTTAACTTGTTGAGAGAAAGCATTTGGATTCTAGATCTTATAGTAATTTCTGGTGGGGTTTTTCATGACATTGAATGATTTGAGTTTTATTATATTCTTTTAATAAATTTTATTATTTCTTTAAAACTATTTGCTCTCATATCTGGAAGAGAGTTTCATGTGAAATTGAGAATGGGTGGGGGCTACCAATGACGTAACAACAATTAGATAGACGGTCTACGCACATGATTCAAAATAGTTCCTATTCTCGACGACGAGAGACAGTGGTAAGGGCCAGATAGGTGAAGAGACGACTGTAAGATAACGTTGTATAGTTCACTATCTGAGACAGGTAACACTTGGGTAGGGATAGCCACTGACTGACGGACTACCCAAGGCTTGACCTCGTCACTCTCAAGACCGCACGACAAGACCCTTGAGGAGATTGTGGGTGTGATTGGGAACGAGAGAATTAATTAATATAAATTAATTGGGAGCGTGATTTCGCTTATTAATTAATTACCCAAGGGACACACATAGAGAATCCCCTCCCCGCCACACATATTAAATTCAAATATACAATGAAACTACTATAATTATACTTTAATATACAAATCTTTTCTTAAAAAAGTATATAATCTAAAGAATTAGACTTATAATAAAATAAAACCTGTGTTGGTGGAAGAGCGTTTACGCACATAATTTGCAAAATACACAAATACAATAATATTATTCATTGCATAAAATAAAATAAAAATACATCAAATAAAAATATGAACTATCTCCTTTCTGAATATGAAAATGTCAACTTCAATTACTAACTACCTAAGAAAGTATACAACAATAAAAGCATGCACTCTAACACAGCTCTATAAATTAGCATTAGCACGTTAATGCGCCAATATACCGCACGATTTAAAACAGCGGGAGCAGTCATGACCTAATTTGCAGTAGACAGCCATGATCCTACTTGTAAGTCAAAACAATAGGCGTGAAAAGGCAGATGTACACAAACACACACCATGATACACACAAACACAGAAATAACAAAACTAACAGGGGCTACATATCTATCTTTGACAGTCTGGGTGAGCCTTTCACCCCAGTGAATTAATTATTAATTATCCTTTATTAATATAGTTAATCCACTAGTCAGGGAGACTAAATCAAGCCCTAGAATCAACAGTTACACTAATTGTTCTCTTATAGGTGTTACTTCTCCGGGGTGAAACACAATCTTGCTAGTTAACATTAAGCTGGGTATTACAGCATTTCCAACTCTCGCCCCACACACTTCCCTATACCAGTTTGAAGGGACTTTCCCCAAAAGTATGCTCGACTGTCTTGTTAAGATTAGATATATTTAGCTGCCCCCACTCTTCAAACCTGCTTACTTCCTTTTTATCAATTTAGTCAAAGTGGGAAAGTAAAATCAACAATTTTATTAACTATACCTAATTAAATAATCAACAAAATCATTTATACAATATCTACAAACAAATCATGAAATGAAATGTTAGGTTTTGATGATTAACAATTTAAATTTAAAACAATTTAGAAAATGCCATTCAAAATTCAAGTTCATAAGATTCTAAATTGTTCAATGTCATTTCACAAGTCTTTGCATCAAAGTCCTAATGAGCTAAATCTCTACTAATAGATTTTAATATATTATTAAAATTATTTAAAAATTATTAGAAAAAAAAATATAGTAATCACAAAAAAACACTACAACACTGATTTGAGAGCTGGACACTCATTCACCTGATTGTTATGTGTTCATCAGTGTGGATTCATAGCTGAAGCTGCCAGGTGCATAGCAAATATAAATGCAGATAGGCAGCTACACAGTTCGTTATTGACGCACAGAATGACTGACCCACATAATTATATGAATCGGGAGGTCCTCACTGTCTCAAGTTACACAGCCATGATTATATTCCATCACTGAAATAATTCAGGAGTCGCAGATAAATGACCAGTTACCTCAGTGGCGTCCTCTGCTGTTCTCCCATCATCAAGACTGGAAGGCTTGGAAGTGCAGACATCAGTTACACGTACACTGGGGCTTTGGGAGTAATTTCCTTTCAAAGGAACACTTATGTTTACTTGGTGTATTACTTTTTTAACTTTAGTATTTTAACACTTTTGACTAATTATCATAAAATGATTTAATAAATAAAAGTATATAATTTATTTCCCTCTTTTTGGGGTGTGTGCGATTTAATTTTTTCTCTCACCTCAAAGGAGTGTTTTAAATATCAATTAATTACTTATTTTATTAGTATGATAGTTTTTAATGTTAAATATACTAGATTGTTTCGACTATCTCAAAAATAAAGAGTTTTTCCATGTACTTAATTCTCACAATTAAAAAAATATATATTTCCAATAATAGTTAATAGTAAAAATATTATTATTATTATTATATTTTGTTATCAATCCTTATACCTTACATAGTATACAAGAAACAGTCTCCAAAAAGAAAAAAAATAATTCCTATAAAAGGTTTTACTATAAAAAAATAATAATTAAAAAAAATAATTCCTATAAAAGGCATAGAAATAATTATAGCTAGTTTTATTAATTATGTTTACTTAATAATGTTATTTGAATCTCTGTTAAACACTGCTATCGATAGGAGCTCACAAGTTTGTTTTACTCACGTTTGGTTAGTGTTGTGAAGTCCTGAAGTGAGAGCGAATAAACCCCCCAAAATCTCTCATACTGTTGTGCTGTGGGCAGGTATGGAGTCCGTGAATTGAAAGTCATGAGAATGTATCAAAGTGTGGCCCGAGGAGCTCTTACACTTGAACAGAGTAGGAGGGTGTGGAGATTGAGGTCAGGATCAACCCAGAGGCAAGGGTCAAGTCCAAGTAGAGTGGTGCATGCAGATTGTCTGACCTAGCAGACCCGGTCGAGGTAAAAGTCGTAAAAAGATCTGAAAACCCTCGCTAGGCCAAGCAAACGTGATGAGGAGAGCTGATAAAATGGAAATGAATTGTGGAATGACTAGAAGAAATGACAGTGAATGTGCTGATGATATCAAATGTGTATAGTACAACGCGTTTAAACAAAAAAGGCGCGAAAAGTATCGAATGGCGAGGCTTACCGATACCTTAAACGCAACAGTTTGGCTAGAAACACCACATTTTTCTTTAGATAGAAGGGGCGTTTATTTTTAGTCTAACCGGTAACACCAGATTTTCCTTTAGAGAGAAGGGGCGTTATTTTTAGTGTAACAATAACATCACATTTTCTATTAGAGAGAAGGAGCGTTTATTTTTAATCTAGCCACTAATACCACATTTTCCTTTAGAGAGAAGGGGCGTTTATTATCTAATTGAGTGAAACAATTTCGTTGTTCTGTAACGGGTTTCTTTTCCGTCTTCAAAGATATAAAATGATAAATGGCGACTCGTTTGTCACAAATACATAGCACACAGCGGAACGGAGTAACCGCTAATAAAACTACAAACGAGCCTTCCCCTTAAGGTCAAGGACGACCACTATTTTTTTTTCAAACCTTTTCTCAACCTTTCGTTTTGAAGCAACTTCTAATTTGTATGCGCTCGAAACATTGCCCAACTGACACACTCATTCCCCATCCGGGACAACGTCGTTAGGACAAATTTCATGTCCGGTATACAGAAGGTTGTAGAGAAGGTAAGAGCAATATTTTATTCCTGGCGTAGAGCTAATTAAAGTTAGATTCTAGATCACGTTTGTGACTGCTACTTAGCATTATTAAATTCAATTAAAATAATAAATCAAGGTATTAACTGTAGCTGTTACAATTGTATGCGCGCACAAAAAGGTCACACATAATAAATTGTACTGGATACCTGAGACAGATAATGACACAAGAAAATATCAAGCATTAGGTAAATATTGCACTGGACAGTGGAGATAGATAATGACACAAGAAAATATCAAGCATTAGGTAACAGATAGTGACACAAGAAAATATCAAGCATTAGGTAACAGATAGTGACACAAGGAAATATCAAGCATTAGGTAAATATTGTACTGGTTAGACGAGCAGTGACTCATATATGTGAAAGCTATAGTGAGTAGCAGTCACAAGAAAATATTAAAAGTACACGTTAGGTAGAGTTGTACACACATAGAAAAGAACTCGACTATACAACACTTGTATACAACGTAAACAACAGACTAAATAGAAGACTTCGAATTTAATAAACACTAAATGAAAAGATTAACAGAGAGTAACATGCAAATCTCATCCCTCTGATCTCTACTGGCTAAAAGGATATAAATCACATACATTTATATCAATATTTATATCAATCTGAACAGCACTCGCATAAACTGACTGAAGCGCTTATACGTGACATCTATACAGGGTAGTCTACACAGGGCAAATCGTGACATCTATACAGGGTAGTCTACACAGGGCAAATCGTGACATCTATACAGGGTAGTCTACACAGAAAACGACTTATGCGTGTGACAACTACACAGGGCAAATCGTGACAGTGACATATGATTCCGAGACTTATACAGACTCCAGAATGCCATAACTACACAGGATAGCCTACATAGAGAACGAACGAATCATGCATGTGGCAAATTATAAATTATAAATTTTAAATAAACGGGTCTTGAAATTATAGCAATCCGACGGAACTTGCAGCTGATGCACATCTGGTCATCTGACCAACTGTTGTGTGTTCACGAACCTCTTTTGACGGTTGGGTTACTGGGCTATGAGCATGCCGAGAGTGTTTAGGACATAGTTGATTATTGGGCTAATGTTCAAGTGAAATAATCTGGACATAGTTGATTATTGGGCTAATGTTGAACTGAAATAATCAGGACATAGTTGATTATTGGGCTAATGTTGAACTGAAATTATCTGGACATAGTTGATTACTGGGCTAATGTTGAACTGAAATTATCTGGACATAGTTGATTATTGGGCTAATGTTCAACTGAAATTATCTAGACCTATTTGATTATTAGGCTAATGCTCAGCTGAAATTATCTGGACCTATTTGATTATTGGGCTAATGTTGAACTGAAATAAGTTGGACATAGTTGATTATTGGATATTGTTCAAGTGAAATAATTTGGACATATTTGACTATTGGGCTAATGTTGAACTGAAATAATTCGGGTGCATTTGATTATATTTATTGGACTAATGTTCAAGTGAAATTATCTGGACCTATTTGATTATTGGGCTAATGTTGAACTGAAATAATCTGGACACATTTGATTATTGGGCAAATGTTGAAATGAAATAATCTGGACATATTTGATTATTGCGCTATATTTTAACATAAATACTTTGGAAATATTGAATTACTGGTGTAATGCATCACGTGAAAAGCATTTGATATATTCACGATTCTTGGTCAAGAGAATTTTTCAATAATGAATGGTCTGTATGCAGTAATGGGATAAAGAAATATTTATTTATAGGCTAAACGTATTGTATTAATTCTAAAATATTTACATTCAATGCTATAAACGTATTGCATTTTTAAAATATTGATTACTGGACTTAAGTTTTATTTTTCTAATTTCAATAAATTTATTTATCAGGATGGTGTATTGTTCAACTACTTTTCATGTTCTGCCGGATACTGGACTTAGAGTATTTTTTAAAAAATGGTTTATTACTTTCTTGTAATACTTTCAAAATTAGGAGACATCTTCTGTATGAAATATTAGACATTGAGCAAAATGGAGCTATGTTGCTAATAAATATGATTTTATGGAAAACAGGTATTACAGATATTCCAAAACAGAGAAGACAATGGAATACAAACAAAATGTGATGAAACGTTGTCCAGAAGTGTGTGGTAAGTCGACAAAGCAATGAATAGGACTTGTATTATATTGACAAAGCAACGTCCAGGACTTGTACTAAGTCGACAAAGCAATAATAGGACGTACTAAGTCGACAAAGCAATATTTAGGACTTGTATTATATTGACAAAGCAACGTCCAGGACTTGTACTAAGTCGACAAAGCAATGAATAGGACTTGTATTATATTGACAAAGCAACGTCCAGGACTTGTACTAAGTCGACAAAGCAATAATAGGACGTACTAAGTCGACAAAGCAATATTTAGGACTTGTATTATATTGACAAAGCAACGTCCAGGACTTGTACTAAGTCGACAAAGCAATGAATAGGACTTGTATTATATTGACAAAGCAACGTCCAGGACTTGTACTAAGTCGACAAAGCAATAATAGGACGTACTAAGTCGACAAAGCAATATTTAGGACTTGTATTATATTGACAAAGCAACGTCCAGGACTTGTACTAAGTCGACAAAGCAATATTTAGGACTTGTATTATATTGACAAAGCAACGTCCAGGACTTGTACTAAGTCGACAAAGCAATATTTAGGACTTGTATTATATTGACAAAGCAACGTCCAGAACTTGTACTAAATTGGCAAGCAATGTCCAGGACGTGTACTAAATTGGCAAGCAATGTCCAGGACTTGTACTAAATTGGCAAGCAACGTCCAGGACTTGTACTAAATTGGCAAGCAATGTCCAGGACGTGTACTAAATTGGCAAGCAATGTCCAGGACTTGTACTAAATTGACAAGCAATGTCCAGGATTTGTAGTGTGTTGAAACAACGATAGCATGTTGACAAAGCTTTGGAAGACCTAGTGGTTAAAAATGCCATTTCTAGAAGTAGTAGGGTGCAGTTGCAGTTGTTAAGAATGCAACGTCTAAGACTGGCAGTATATTCATTAAGCAATACCAGTAGGCCTGATTAAGCCGACGTAAAGTAATTTAACAGCAGAGTTAATTATATTGTTGTCTAATGCAATCTATTCTTAACTATTTATAGATTTAACTGAAAGTAATTGTTGTAAGCTATTTACAATTTGACTGGATTTCTCTCTTTGTTCACCAGATAACTTGATAATTACAAGCACTTCCTATTGTTTATCAATTGATATTCCTAAGTCAGCAATATAATACTACTATTACTACTACTACTACTAATGATAATATTGAGAATGAAAGGAATGTATCAACATTAGATTTCGTTCCTCCCCCCTCCCCTCTATTAATATCATCGCCACAATTAACGTTACCAAAACAAGCACCTCCACATTCACCAATTAAACTATTTTCCGTATTACTATCATCTTTATTTTCATTAATTTTAATATTCTGAGTGGGAGAATAATTGAAAACCTAAAGCAGCAATTGTGTCACTGCAAGTGCTTAATTACAATAGCGATTGTGTTAGAATGTATTGGGTTCATTACAACAGCGTATGTGTCAGAATGTATTGGGTTAATTACAAAAGCGATTGTGTCAGAATGTATTGGGTTAATTACAACAGCGAATGTGTCATAGTGCATGCGCGCTTATTACAACAGCGATTGTGTCATAATGTATTAGTTTATTACAACAGAGGTTGTGTCATAATGTATGCGCTTATTACAACAGCGATTGTGTCATAATGTATTAGTTTATTACAACAGAGGTTGTGTCATAATGTATGCGCTTATTACAACAACGATTGTGTCATAATGTATTAGTTTATTACAACAGCGGTTGTGTCATAATATATGCGCTTATTACAACAGCGATTGTGTCATAATGTATTAGTTTATTACAACAGCGGTTGTGTCATAATATATGCGCTTATTACAACAGCGATTGTGTCATAATGTACTCGTTTATTACAACAGCGGTTGTGTCATAATGTATACCCTTATTACAACAGAATGTGTGTGCTTATTACAATAAGGATTGCTGACTTTACTGCAAAAATTTCTTGCCTCATCATCATCAAAATCAACCAGTCTGACGTCTGCTTTGTTTTCATGCTGGCAGAACGTTCACGCACCTGGTACCTGTGTGTTGTCGCTGCCGTCGGCCTCCTGGCAGGAAACGAGTTTTTAGTTTGGTACATGACCAAACTCGGAAACAAAAGCCCCATTTATTCCCGCCCTCAAAACGCAGATCAGAAAGGAAACGATGGCGATACGGGTCACTGGTTTCCCTCAGTAGCTCCTTTTATCCACATGTGAGTCACTAAACATATTCATTCGTTCAGTCGAGCATGCATCCACAAGTTCATAATTTCGCAATTTATCACCTACCTACGTGTGTACCTTTCTACCTGTCCATTTGTCGTTCCGACTATCGTTCTGCAGGACTTTATCTATTCGTTTGTCTCTGCCAGACACACAAACACACACAGAGACATTGTCACAAGCAATGCTATATTCCGTCTTTATGTTTATTTCCAACGGTGTTTCTAGTAGATTAAAGGGAGGATGTGTTATTTTTCCTTGTAAAATGTTAGTATTTATTATTGTTGGAAATGAAATAGTGGTGTCACGTGTTAGGCGTTTAGTTCAAGCCCAAATTGTTCCAGAATGATTAATTGAATGGAGCGGGGGAAAAGCACTTCCAATGTACGCCGATTTCGCGTGGGAGCGAGGGGCTGTGGTGCTGGTGGGAAATATGTATCTCTGGAATCTCCAAGCTATTGAAGACCAGGGCCATAACATATAACTTTTAAAATGCTTTGCGGGCCGATGCATATGTGACCAATTAAGTATAAGCATTTTTTGAAAAGTAATAGAAAATAACAACACACGATTTCCAAGTACATTTGCACAAGAACTCATTCCTGATATGAAAATACATACTACGAACACACCAACTATTTGTCTCTATATAAAAATACATACTACGAACACACCAACTATTTGTCTCTTATAAAAAAATAATTTGATGTCACATTTCATATTTCCTTAACCAAACATAAGAATATGTTATAATAGGATATTTTTGAAATTATATTTATAAACACATAATTTGTATCTTACACATACGCATTTAAAACCAAAGAAATATTCACACACACATACACAAACAAACACACACACAAACACACACACACACACAAACACACACAAACAAACACACACACAAACACACAAACAAACACACACACACACACACACACACACACACAAACAAACAAACAAACACACACAATTTCCTTGCTTTACTAATTAATATCTATGAAAATTATATCAAACAAAGCCACGAAATCGGGATTGAGCAAATATTATTTTACAACTAGTGAGAACTATGGTACTGTTGATTTTCTGACAAAAATCCATTTAGCTATGGTTCAAAGTTAGTGTTCCCTATCATCAAAACTGATTGTAAAAGTTCATCTAGATATGGCCGATCTGTAGTTGGCTTCCACATATTTTATCTTCGAAAATGTTTTCTCGCATGCATACATAGTGCCAGACATTGACATTAAAAAATACACGGACAAAGTTTTTATTGAGCACATTATTTGCTTAGTAGGCATTTATAAAACTCAACTCCATCCCTATATTAGTCTTTCAACGTCATTCAGTTATATTTATAGAACTTGTAGATCACTTTTATTTATAGAACTTGTGACATGCACCCATGCGGCTTATACATCGCTTTGCCCCTCCGCGAAAGCCACTCACAGAGAGAGGGCACAGCATGGCGAGAAGATTGCTTAGCCCGGCATTCCTGATGCTAGATTCACAATCCTACCCGGACACTTTCTACCCACAATCTCTTTCTCACATCTAGTCAGAGATGAATAGTGCTGAGTCTAGCGATCTGTTGAAATCAATTATTCACCCAATCACACTGACTCTGTTTCCAATATTCTCTGCCTTTAGGCAGTGACATACATCATTCACTTTTAACTAAGTGCTTGTTAATCTGGCAACAAGCTTTATTATTTTTTTTAGTTTATAACTGAATCCTTTTTCTGACACATTTAACCCTTCCAGAACTGTGGCCTCCACTTTTTCAAACCTCGTCAACATTTTGTATAATTCATTTCACAAATTAGTTTTATATTTTACTGACAGAGTGGATTTAGTCTTAGCACTTTCGTGGAATACGACAATTTTAAAAATGATTGTAAAGTATGATTGCAAAGTATGATTGTGCGACATATGCTCCTCTTAGTTAATGAATATAATAATTATTATTAATTAATCTTTCATAACTAATTTCAAGTGATGAGAATATTAATTTTATTGATGATCCTCCAACAGAAACCACTCGTCTCTCACTTGGCGGTTATTTTGGCATGTAAACGTTTTCACAATTCCACAAGATAAAACATTTATAGCCAAATAAGGTTTTCTGCAGGTGGAAAACCTCTTACTAAAGGAGAAAACAAATCCGACTTTAATCTATATTTTGTGAGCCCCCCATCCACCCACTTTCTTCTCCAACATAAGAATATCAATATAAAGGTAAATAAAATTAACAATAAATGTATTAAAAGTAAAAAAAAAATCAAATATACCTATGACAATTACAATGAAATAGACAAATTGACATCAATATTCTATGAACCCATGTGCAGATAACTATTGTTTACTGTCTATCTTTACATATAATAATAATAATAATGTATTTACAGTTCAACCACAGAGTCAATTCAAATCGCAGGTTAGTTCTATCAGAGAATAGAAATGGAGTTATTAGAGTTAAGTACTTATTATTTTTTTACATGACATGGATTAGGCATTGCTTCAACAGTCTTTATTTGCAATGACATCACGGTGTCAAAATGTCTATGTGTTTTCTGCCTTATGCATAGAAAAAACCGAGGAGTGTTTTCTCTCAACCATCATGGCCTCTTTCTTCCGCTATCAGTTTCTTGAGCAGAACACAATCACAATGGTTCTAGTACTTCACTGTACTGATTTACTTAGCATCCCTTAGGGGTGTAGCATTCTCCCGTATGCTTACACACTCTGCAACAGATGTTCTTTCGCTCCTGGTCATACGACTTAAAAAGTGAATGCGTAGAGGATAACTGTAACCTTGAGCTTGAAGCTCATTGCTCAACACACGAGCTCAAAGGTCAAACACAAAAGTCAAATCAGAATCAGAAGGCCACTTGTTCACTGCAACATGCAATTAAGGAGCAAACTTAAGTTTCTCATTTGGCACAATATAACTCCATTCAATGTCACATTTGTTCTCAAACTTACAATCTCTGGCAACAGTATTCATTATTCACATGCACACATGGTACAATAACTAAAATGTATAAAGCAATGTCACATATTAATACACCACATGGGTGCAGCTTAGTTCAAACATTTTTAGTAAATAAATCAACTTACATAGTGGATCTTTGTAAGCACAAGTATAACATACATTAAAATGGTTGAAATGTTTCTAAGTCCATTCTCTCTCAATCAGTCAGTTAAACTCACCACTCAAGCTAAAGACTGCCTTTAAGCCGAACTTCTCTCTTCATCACTCAAATTCAAAGTGAATAGACAGCAGAATTCTCTACAGTAACTGAATTCTTTAATCTCAGCCCATTGGCTGGTCTCATTCTCATAAATAAAAATCATTGGATAATAGAAAACTGCTCACTCAGTTTCCATTAGGTTAGCGAATCTAGAATATTCTTGCCTTGGGCTGTTTACTTCAAACTCAGACACTTTCAAACTATCACCACAAGGAGTGCCCAAGGTCAGATCACTCTGACAATTTAGCAACTTACATAACAATTAAAATAAAAAATAGGGAGGGGCAAATTTACTCTGTCACAGATTGCAAAGTATGATTGCAAAGTATAAATGATTGTAAAGCATGATTTGTAAAGTATGCTTGTAAAGTATGATTATAAAGTATTATTATAAAAGGGATGATAAATTGATGATTATAAAAGTGATGATTATAAAATTATGATCATAAAAGTGATGCTAATAAGGTGATTATATAAAAAATTATTATGGAACTAATGATAATAAATGCGATTTTTCAATTAAACAATTATTGTTATGAAAGATATGATTATAGTTTATTTTGAATATAAAATAATTATAAAAATTGTATAATAAAGTCAGTTATTAAAGTTGTTCTTTGTAAGCAATTTATCATTTCTGTTGCTGAGTTTTTTTTTTATTCTTATAGAGGCAGAAACTATACCCGGATGATGCATGACAAGTGGATTGTTGCTGACTACTCGTCCAGCCAATGCGCTAACAGAATGTTTGAAGCACCACCCGAATGGCGCTGGATTGTGATTGGAGGGAAAAGCCACACACTGACAGATTGCATGTAGGATTGGCTGTTGTCTTATTCTTTCATTGTATGTGGCTCCAGTGTCTTGCATGTGTCTTGAATAAATTAAGTAAGGTAGGAAGAAGTTAGTGATAAAATTTTGGAATGAAACAGAGACGAAATAAAGGTAGAAGTCGGAATTGAAATGGAAAAAAACAAACAAGTATCTGTACTGAAATATCATATCTAAGTGTACTGAGCTTCTCTTTCCTTATTGTACATATTCTTTTAGTTTGTTATCCCTCTCTCGCTCTTTCTTACCTCCCTTTCTTTCACTCTATGTAATTCTCTTTTCATCCTTCCTTCTTCATTCTCTCTCTCTGTATCTGTGTCTGTGACTGACTTTACTTCCCCTCAATAGTTCTGCTTGTCTGTCTCTGTGACTGTCTTTGCTTCCCCTCTCATAGACCTTTCTGTCTGTCTCTGTGAATGACTTTGCTTCCCCTCAATAGTTCTGCTTGTCTGTCTCTGTGACTGTCTTTGCTTCCCCTCTCATAGACCTTTCCGTGAATGTCTTTGCTTTCCCTCAGTTCTGTTTGTCTGTCTCTGTGAATGACTTTGCTTCCCCATTAATAAACCCGTCTATCTCTCTGTTTTTGCTTAGTATCTGTGGTTTGCGTTCTCAATAGGCATAAGAGGCATACGATTCTACAGACCATGTGACCTTTTTTGTTAGTAAGTGACAGACACAAAGCCAGTGAACTTAACAGAACCTAACTCATAGATTCAGTTTTTATTCTTTTCAATTACATGTGTATTCAAAGAAGGTCTGCTATTGAAAACCATGTTTGACAGTATTAATTCTGCTATTGAAAACCATGTTTGACAGTATTAATTCTGCTACTGAAAACCATGTTTGACAGTATTAATTCTGCTACAATGTGGTATCGTTTGTATATGCAACTTGGCGCATTTAAAAATAGCATCAGAAACCAATGCAATTAATCATCGTCTTAAATAAAACAACGTGTTTGCTCTGATAACCTTCGCACTCCGACCGAGTTCAGACGTTTATTGACTGGGATGGTTTTACATTTTATACATTTAAAGATCAAGATGATGTCAGGTACTCTTTTGGAGATGTCAAGTTGAGGTGATGAATGCCATGCCTGGAGCTAGATTGAATGAACGCCCTCCTCCTCTCTCTCTCTCTCACACACAAGCCCACACAAAACACAGAGCAGCAGAAAGAAGGGATAAAGTAAAAAAAAAATATATAATGGGATTTTAAAAAAAAATAACAAAAGCATTTCCTGCTTTCATTCATGATAAAGACTATCTGTAGTTGACAACTTATTGAATTAAAAAAAACAGTTAAAAAATTATACCCCCCCCCCCAAAAAAAAAAATGCTCAAAAAAACACAATACAATATCAAATAATTAATCAAATTGGGGTGACCTATTGAGAAATTAGGTCAAAAGCATTTCCAGCCTGCGCACTAATTCACCTACAAGTGCCGATGCAAGAAGTAAGACTTATGAATATATAGGGCGACGGCCTGACACATTTTAGATCAGAATATTATACTTGACTCTCCAACCCCCAGCAGATAACTGCACATAGAATATAATAACTGCACACAGAATATAATAACTGCACACAGAATATAATAACTGCACACAGAATATAATAACTGCACACAGAATATAATAACTGCACACAGAATATAATAACTGCACACAGAATATAATAACTGCACACAGAATATAATAACTGCACACAGAATATAATAACTGCACACAGAATATAATAACTGCACACAGAATATAATAACTGCACACAGAATATAATAACTGCACACAGAATATAATAACTGCACACAGAATATAATAACTGCACACAGAATATAATAACTGCACACAGAATATAATAACTGCACACAGAATATAATAACTGCACACAGAATATAATAACTGCACACAGAATATAATAACTGCACACAGAATATAACGTTACACAACAATGACGCTAACGTATAAGAGACACACTGCAATTATGAGAGGAATGTAAAGTGAGAACCTGCACTGACCTTGGGCCAGGTGGTCAAATGAGCTGCGGGGGGGGGGGGGAAGAGGCAAGATAAATATCTAAAATTAGAGTGGGAAGTGGGGGGTGGATCGCATGCAAAAAAACCTTTGGTGCTATTGAATCATTCACATTGACTATTTTAATTTATCATTTACTTCAAATTTGGAATTGCAACTCCAAATGAAAGCTTATTTCATGACACCCTCTCCTCTCATTACTCAGAAAATACGTGCAATTAAGCTATTCAACAATTATAAATTTTAAAGTAATCAGTTTCCTCGATGTACACCAAGTTATTTCATTATCTGAAGTTGTTTCCCTCTCATTGTTCAACATCTTAATATGCTTATTATTCCTTCTTAAAACTATGGCTTAGATAATCTGCAATAACATTCTGTTTCCCAGTAATTAACGTACCACCATTTGATATTCCTGTAACATCAGTGACCAACGCATCAAGCGGGCATACACGTGTTTTGTCTGTGCAAGATAGGCAAGGGGTTCATGGTCTGTTTCAAGGATAAATTTCCTTGCCATTCAGAGATACTGGTGAAACCAGGAAATTGCAAAACTAATAGCCGAACAATTAGTGACAAAGTAAATTTGCCACTCCCTAATTTTAATTGTAATTTTTATTTAAGTTGCTAAATTGTCAGAGTGACCCACCTTGGACACTCCTTATGGTGTTATGAGTGTATGAGTCTGAAGTAAACAGCCTAAGGAAAGACTATTCTAGATTTGCTGACCTAGTGGAAACTGAGTGAACAGATTCTTTTAATTATCCAATGATTATGATTTATGAGAATGAGACTAGCCAATGGGCTTAGTTTAAGGAGTTTACTTACAGTAGAGAATTTTGCTGTCTATTCACTTTTGAATTTGAAGACAAAGAGAGAGGTCTGGCTCTGAAGGCAGTCATTGAGTGATGAGTTTAACTGACTGATTGAGAGAGAGTGGATTTGGAAACATTTCATACATTTTTCTATTGATATGTTATATTTGTGTTATGTAAAGATGTACTGTGTAAGTTGATTTATTTATTACAAAAGTTTGAACTAAGCTGAGCCCATGTGGTGTATTAATATATGACATTGTTTGATACATTGTATTTATTGTACCATGAGTGCATGTAGATAATTATCCCCAGTATAATGAATACCATTGCAGGAATTGTAGAAAGTTTGAGAATGGAGTGTCAGATAGAATGGAGTTATATTGTAATGAATAAGAAATTAGGCTTGCTCCTTGATTGTATGTTGCAGTCAGAAAACAGCCTTCTGATTTCTTCTTCTTTAGGTTGTGGTTGAGTCTCAATCTGAGTGTGAGTTCAACCCTAAGCTGTGAGTCTCAAGGAGAGCCACAAATTCAACTTTCAAATTCCTAGCTATCCTTTGTTTGTTCAGTAGTCTCTGATAGGAATAACCTTCAGTTTGTATTGACTCTATTGTTGAACTATAATTAGTTGTAATTTTACGATTATATATAATATATATATAGAGAGAGACTGTAAACTATAATTACCCAAATGTGGGTTCTTGGAATATTGAAGTCAAATTATCTGTTTCATTGTAATTGCCATTTGTATAGTTGATTTTTTTATTTTAAATAATTTTATTGTTAAATTTATTGACCTTCTTACACATATTGATATTGATATTCTTATGTTGGAGAAGAAAATGGGTTGATGGGGGCTTGCTAATATAGATTTGTCTTCTCCTTTAGTAAGAAGTTTGCATCTGCATAAACCTTATGTGACTGTAAACGTTTTATGTTGTGGAATTGTTTACAACACCAGACTATCTGCCACGTAATAGATGAGTGGTGTCTGTTGGAGGATCATTAAATAAAATAAAATAAATATTTTCATCACATGAAATTAGTTATGAAAGATTAATTAAAAATAATAATTATCTTTATTAACTAAGTGGCACATGTTGTCACGCAGTCCAACAAGCCTTTGAAACCAGCATGAGCTGTGGGATCTTTCTAAATTAATTTCACCAGATAATTATAAAATAAAATTGAAATATGAGGAAAACAGTCTCATTCAAAGGCTGATTTTATTTTTAAAATCTTAATGTTTGCTTTTTTATTGCATATATTTTTGCTGGATGAACTGTACAGCATGACTGGTTAACAATTTCAACATTAACCACGTTAAACGTCTCTCTGTAGGCTCATAAAATAAACCTGTCATCTATTAGTAATCTCATCAAATAAGCGTCTCCTACAGTAAAAATATAATCAAATAAACATTTCATGTACTAGTATTAACCATAAAGAAACATTTGATTCATTAACATAAACACTCTAACATTTCTTGTAACAGATCACCAAACTGCATCGCTATTGACAGCAGTGTGCTAAGAGGAGCGAGGTTAGAGGGCACACAGCAGAAAATGCTTACGTCACAAAGCCTCCAAGCATGGTGGCTAAACATAGCTTTCTTGACGGCCATTTCTCACGGAGCTGAGTACATACTTGAAGTTGACTGTCGGCTCCATTTCACTGACGCGCCTAATGTGCTTGGGTCAACACCTCCTGATTTTTCAGGTCTGATGTACAACAGCACTCAGCATTTCAACATTCACGAATTCTTACAAGCATGGGCCAGTGTTCCGCACGAGCGCTCACAGAATCACATCAAGGACAACAACTCTCGTACTTATTTTCTTCGCAATATGTCCAGGATTTACATCAAGCATGGATTAGATCCATGGCCCGTGCAAAATGTAGACGAAAAATATGGACGTCGAGGAAATTTGAGGTGTGTATTGATTAACTTTATCTGCAATATCATCTTTAGACTTTGCATAGTGATCAAAATAAAATAAACAGCAGGACTGCTAAACGTTAAAAAACAAATCTCTTATAGGTATATAATACTGTGGCATGGGGGGTGGTTTCAGAAATGTGTTTGAAAAGACTTAAAACCCTCATGTGGCCAACCACACGTCTAATCACACTTTAGCATTGTCAGCTGTTACAAAGTATTTGACAATCAGTGTGTTTGCATTTTTCGGCATTACAAGCCCCAATCCCAAATGCTTGCAAATGTAGGGATGAACAAAAACTATAAAAATGGAGTTTAAGAAATGGTGACAGAAAGACTGATAAAATCTCAAAGACAAGAGTGTATTCTGACTTCGACTTTTTGAATAGTGTCCACTATACAACAGTGAGAATATATATATATTTCTTTTAGACTTACCGGGCTGCCATTAAGCTGACCTTGGAAGCTGGCAAGCTACTCACATGGGCTTGGTCAGCGGTCTTGCATAGTGCAGGCATTGGGTTTTGCATCTATCTGTAGAGAAACTCAGTTAGCTCCAGTCTGTCCTGTTCTGTTGCTTGATCAGGCGAAAAGATGGGGCAGATATTGGAGTGCCAATAGAGCGCCGATTCCTAAACAGAATATTCTTTCCTAAATTTCTGGTGGACACTAAAACAAGAATTGGCACACCAAACACACATCATTCCTACATAGAAAATAGGAGTGGACAGATGATAAGTGAATGGAAGAAGAGATTAGAAAATAATTAATTAAAATAACAAACATACATAAAAGAATAAATGCACACAAGTATAATCATATAACTGTAGATAGTTCAATCGTAAGTTCAACATCACTGACCTTTCTCTGCAAACAACTTTTTAGCTGTGGTGTCTGGAGAATTTTGTCTTGCATTGCTTCTTGGACAATGGCGCAGGGTTGACTGATCTTTTGGGGCCGATTTCAGAATGAACAGAGGCAGACTGTGATCACAGGGTCATTTGGGCTAAATATCTTGTGAAGTATTACAATTTAACCGTCAAGAGAAGCCATTATTGTATAATATCGCTAGCGATTGCCAGGGCCTTCACAAAGGAAAAAGGAGCTAAAAATAAGATGTGAAAATGCAAGGCTTATTCTGGCAAGTCTCGCAGTGTCTTAATGCCCTGTGAATCTAAAAAATGAATGAAATCATTGGCAGCTACTCCTTATATTGTCACAAAAACAAATACAGTCACAATACAAATACAATCTGCTAAACAGCTGTCATCAGAACAATACAGTGATAAATGTGTACATAAAAAAGAACTTGTCTGAACAAATGTTGTCCATTTAATATATCAATAAACATATGTTTCATTCTTCACATACCATGGCTATCGTTAACTTGTATTCCTCCACATGCCATGGCTATCGCTAAACTTGTAATGGCTTCACATTCCATGGCTATCGCTAAACTTATATTGGCTTCACATGCCATGGCTATCATTAACTTGTATTGGCTTCACATGCCATGGCTATCGCTAAACTTGTATTGGCTTCACATGCCATGGCTATCGCTAAACTTGTATTGGCTTCACATGCCATGGCTATCGCTAAACTTGTATTGGCTTCACATGCCATGGCTATCGCTAAACTTGTATTGGCTTGATGAAGACTATTCAGCTGCAATGTCAGCTCGTGTAACTGTCTTGTAATGTGAACGTAAGGTTATGAATTTTCATAGCTGCAAATGTGGCGTATTAATTACTGTTGTCGAGAAAGAAAATAATAAGGTGTCAGGATAAAAATAAATATAGAAAGGAATAAACATTTAGATTAAGAAATAAATAGAAAACAAAATCTAAATATAGATGCAAAAGGCAGTTTAACAAGGGCTTGTACAAACATATGACGTATACATTAATCACCAGTAAGACACGGATGTTTTTCTGGGTCAAGTAAGCTAGTTATGTCGTGAGCACCGGTCAGGTGGATGACACATGCCAGTGTGTAGCGAAGCCCAGATTTCGACGTAGTGTAAATCTGAAAATTTCTATGTGAATGATAAACCAGAAGGCTTGAGAAAAAAGAGCGTATGAGATTTTTTAAGGGAATCCATAAGCTACATTGTTACAGATTACTTTAATTCTTGGTTTTCGCTGAACGAAATGTACCTGCTGCTTTTACATTATTCTATAATTAATAATTTTGTAGAGTGTAATCTTGATAAATTGCTATGTATAATTAATTCATATTTATTTCAGCGTGAAAGTGTGCTCAGAGAAAATGATTAGCTTTTATTTAGTGAGCACTATATAGTTGATGTTAGCAGTCTTTGAGCATTATAATTATAAATTGCAGGATTTTTCGCCATACGTTTGGAAGCTTGCCTTTTGTAGCAATCGCATCTATTGTTGGCAACAGTTTGTTTGCTGAAGTGTATCAGCTGTTGGTTCATGAGAAACCATATTACATCACTTGGAAACGAAGATCGACATAGACTCTTCCAGTGACAGTTAAACTCCACCTTTGTGACTAAGTTAAGTGAAAGTAGTACATTGGCCAGGAGTGTGAGAACAGTCTATAACCATATAGGAACTATTTGGAACTTTGTACAAAACTTTGATGTTGAGAACTTTGTGCAAATCTATGGAGAACTGAGAAGAAAACTAAATGTACTTGATCAGTGAAAATTAGCTAGGGGCGCTTACTTTTCTCAGATATTATGAGCATTGTGCTAGGTGTATTCTGTAATTGATTGATTCTGTTTATTTTCTTTATTTGTTTAATTTTCTTTTTTATAAAAATATTTTATTAATTTTTATCTGTCTTGTGTCCTTATCATCTCCATTTCATGTAAAGTTCATATAATCGTAGTCATCCCGTCTGTCATCATGTCTGTCTGTCTGTCCATCTATCCGTTGTCTGTCTGTCTGTCCATTTGTTTATTTGTTTGTCCATCCAGTCTATCATTATATGTGAGGACCTTGTCCTCTGGGGGCGACGAGCCACTGGAGCGATTGACCTAAAAATTGTTGTGTATTTCGTGTCGTCCATCGTACGGGGTACCAACATAAGGGAGGTAATTCATGAACTGGTGCAATGTTGGTCAATATCAAAACAGAAAAATCAGTTTTGTAAATTTGACATTTTAAAATTTGTAAATGAATATGGCTAGTAACATATTACCAGATAATAAATACACTGTTCTTCTTCTCTCCCTTTCTCTCTAACACACACACACACACACACACACACACACACACACACACACACACACACACACATATACACACTGCATAAATTGGTCTCATTCAGATCTTGATTTGTAATTGACAGACTGAACTCATCAGTTCCACCTGTGTTCACGGGCCAAAGCACATTCGCACCTTCAGTGCCCTGCTGCACGCTGTACCATCAGCAAGCATTCTGGGGTATGTTCTACCCGTTCAGAGAATCGTCGTCTCCTAATCCGATGCAGCCACGGGAGAGTGTGACCATTCGTCAGTACATTGGCCAGCGTCTCCTAAAGGAGGTAGATGGCTTCACAGGTTTCCTTCAGGTGCAGACTGCGCTCAAAGCTCGAGCAGAGTTATCTGCCTTTGGAAGAGTCTTGAGTACGTTGGAGACTTTTCTTAGTGACTGGACATGTCCGCCGGAACTGGATTTCTCTTCGTGCGTCATCACCCTGGTGTCAGATTTGGTGTACATCGGTTGGCTGAATTCTGACAACCTGGAAATGGTTAAATCGTGGGTTGCTAGCCTGAAAGCGACACAGTTGCCGGAACCCACGAGAGTTTACTCCCCTTGGCGAGGTGTGCGTAAGGTGAGCGAAGTGCGGTTGGTATTGGGTCACCGAACAGTAACTCTGGGCACACGAACTCGGCTATTTGCGTCCTTACATTACGAATTCGTGGTCAGCGCCACCTCAGGTTGTGGAGGCACAGAGTTACCGAACTTCGATTCCCTGGTGACACACTGGAATAAGCCCGTATTTGAAGAAATAGTTTTGGTTGTTGTGTTTAACTCAAACAAATATTTCTTCAGAAACTTGCCCTATCTAGAGACAATTCACCGCCCATCCTTTAGGTGAGAGGGAATTTTAATTAATAAACTTCAGCTAGAGAGTTCATGGTGTCTTTTATCTCACTTTATTAACGTTGTGTGCGTCAAGGTTATTTCAGTATAAACATTTATCGATGTTAGGCTTCTGAGTGAGAATTCACTCTCCAATTCAGTCTTCCCTATGCCCATTAATTAACCTCACACAACCATATATCCATTTAATATGTATCAGAAATATCTTGATATTTAAAAGTAACAAAACCTTGCTGTTTCCATCATACGTCTGAGCAACTTGTGCACCATTCAGGTAAACAGTCCACTAGATGAAATTACTTTCAACAGATAAGTTAAACTAATACCAGATCAAATTACCTTTAACTGATAAGTTAAACTATTACCTGACGAAATAACCTTTAACAGATAAATTAATTTATTACCAGATGAAAACTTTTAACAGATAAGTTAATTTATTATCAGATGGAATAACTTTTAACAGATCAATTAAATCATCTTTCAGTTGACATAATGTATGATACGCTAAACTATAAAGCAGATGAAATATTTTTTTAAATGATACATTAAAATCAGATGAAATAATGTGTAACAGATAAGATGAAATGACAGACGTGAGAGCATGTAACAGATATGTTACACTGTGTATCAGATGAAAAAAGGTGTAAACAAAAGTGAAAATGAAGTTTAAAGCGAAATTAAGTTTATAACGTAGCACTGGTATTAGCTTATATGCATGAATACAGCTCAGAAATATTAAGTAACTGCAATTTGTATATAGCTCAGAAATATTAAGTGTGACGCCAACGCCACATTAGTTATCGGTTATGATGATTATTATTATTTAATCATCCATAACTGATAAGAATATTAATTTTTGTTATTAATAATTCTCCAGTAGACACCACTCGTCTCTCTCACTTGGCGGATATGTGGGTGCTGTAAACGTTTTCTCTCTTCCACAACATTAAAGACAAACATTCTCTGTCACACAATATTTCCATTGGTGGAAAACGTATTATCAAAGAAGAAGACAATCCATCTTTTAATTTATATTTAGCGAGCCCCGATCCACCAACTGTTTCTCCAACATATTTTTGCCAATATTTGTAAGACAAAATAGTCTTTGTGAATTCTCAAGACCAAACTCATGCCACTATTTCTGTTAGATGTTTATTAAGGCATATCGGGTTCAAATAATGGCATATGCTAGTTGGGCAATTATAGTTTTGATTTAATTTTGTTTTAAATTTTACCTCTGAAAAGTACTTAGAAAATAGCAAAATTGCAGGTCAGCTGTGTGCGGGATTGGTTGTGGGGTGTGGGGGAAGTTGATGAGTATTGCCAACAATCTTAATCAAGAGGACATAACCCGTCCTATATTTTGCCTTACATTACTGTCTTGATTGGAATGCAACACTTTGGAAATATTCAGAAAATGTGGTCAATCGTATAAATCGAAGAATCATAGCTCTCTCTCTCTCTCCCCCCCCCCATCACTATTTGATTTTAAAGTATATAATTTAAATACAACAAAACCGTATTAAAGTATCTGACTTAAGCTCTTCTTTGGGTCCAAATACAGAAATTAATTGTGATTTGTAATTTCTCTTCAAGTATTTATGAAATCCACTCGCTAAAAGAAAGGAAACAATCTAAACGTAGATTTTAATTTACGCAATTTGTATACCATCATTAAAGTATTTATTCAAATTTTGTTGTTTATCTTATTATTATTTTGTGACTTTGCTATTTTTAGACACATTGTGTATTGCGTCCCTGAAGTTCAAAAGTTACTGGCGGACGAAAGGAGACATTGGCTGAGTCACGTGACTTTGATAGAGGCACTATCAGATTCATGGTACCTCTTGTACGAATGTGTCGCAGATGCAGCGGCAATAAATATTCCAGTAAGTTTCCCTCCTTCCCTCCCGCCCTCCTCTATTTTAAACTTGTTGCGCCTTTCACATCCGTTTTACTGTTTGGGTGAATGGAATCACTACGATTTCGTGTCTAACTGCTTGCGATTATTCAAATCTCTGTACGTTTTTTTTTCTACTTGGATTTCTTACGTCTCTAGGTTTTCAAGTCTAACTATTTGGTTCTCTCATAGTTCTCTACGATTTCATGTCTAACTACATGGATTTTTTATATCTCTAGGTTTTCAAGTCTAACTATTTAGTTCTCTCATAGTTCTCTACGATTTCAGTTCTAACTATTTAGTTCTCTCATAGTTCTCTACGATTTCAGTTCTAACTACATGGATTTCATACATCTCTAGGTTTTCAAGTCTAACTATTTGGTTCTCTCATATTTCTATACGATTTCATGTCTAACTACTTGAATATCATATATTTTCTAATGTGCATCTAGTGTCAAATTACCTATATAAATTTTAACTGCGTATGTTGTGTCACAAACTCAGTAGTTTTTAATTCCTTGCATGACGTCACATAGTCAATAGTATTTGCTTGTGTTGCGTCACAAAATCAATATAGTATTTACTTGCTTGCATTGTGTGACATCGTCAACAGTTTTTAATTGCCAGCGATGTCTCACAATTGTATTTAATTGTGTTGTGTTGTGTCATATCGTCAATGGTACTTAATTGCTTGTGTTGTGTCACAAAGTCAATAGTATTTAATTACTTGGGATGTGTCACATCGTCAATAGTATTTAGTTGCTTGCGTTGTGTCACATCTTCAATAGGGAAGTCTTGTTACAAAACAGCCAGTGAGACATTAGTTGTTGCGTCACATATTTTACGTCATGATCTCACCGCTTGAGAGCCTTTTGTTGACGTATGTAACAAAAGTCAGACAAAAGTTATAAGAAATAAAATGGAAGACGTTGAAATAACCGTGCTCTGCATCTCTCTGTGTGCAGAATTCTAAATTTAGAAGATAAGCAATGTGTTACAAATGTATTCATTGATGTATCTGAAATATTTCTGATAGCTTTAATTTCTCTGCCTTCCAGGGTGTGAGAGGATATTTGCAGATTGGAGATGACACGCTTGTAAACACGTGGATGTTGCGTAATATATCACGTGACTCGATGTGGCTCCCAAGCGGAATAAACAGAAGGCGCGCCGAGACCAACTTTAGCTGGATCTGGTGGAATACCCCAAACGGTCGCCTGGCTGTACTGAAGGCGTTGGCAACCCTAGAGGAACTCAGTCGCCTGACGTCAGACCAGATTCTATATTTAGATCCCGGATATAATGCCAGTTCGAGCCTACAAACAGCAACATTCTCGGCGCTTTTCCAGGACACGTCCAAGATTTTGTCAGCCACCCCGAGCTTGCTCCCAGGTTCTAAATCATGGCGTTTGCCGTCCGAAAAGGAAGCGAGAACATTCCTGCTCAATTACGTCTGTGAACACGGAATGGCAGGAAATTTGGCTCACAAGCCAATGGACTTTTTCTACATTCCACAGACCCTTATGCACGACTACATCACGTTCTCGCGCTTTTTCATGAGATACAGAGCTATGGACGAGCTGGCACTACCCGTCATGCATTACGGCATTGCGCATGCGTCCCAGATTGTTTACGTGGACGCCCGTACCCTCTGGGGTGAAGCAAGAGACAAGGTGCCAGAGATGTATAACCAGAAGATCGTTTTTCTCCATCCGTTAAAACTGAGTGACCGCAAAAGCCGGACATTCTTCTGCCAAAATTATATTGGCCCTCTATTTTCTAAATTATTAGAATCTATTCGCTGAGATTACATGTTTATTATATTTTTATTTTTGCTTTGTTTTGCAATAAATCCTGTTTAAAAAAATATATATTCCTTAATTTTGTATTTGTTGATAATTTACCACACAAGTATAATGTGTATACCTGTTAGATTGGAAAAGGTTTTACTCAAGAAAATGAGGTTTCTATGATTACTCATGTACTTGATTAGAACGAATAGTATTAATCAACCAATTGCATCAATCAGTCAAGCAATCGCGTGGTAATCAACCAATCGCAAGCATGTCTGGTCCACACAGTTTTGTTCAACCAATCGCCTGGCTGGCCCGCACAGTTTTAACTAACCATTCACATTACTGGCCCGCACATTTTTAACTAGCCATTCACGTTAATGGCCCGCACACTTTTTAAAGAACCAGACATGTACATCGTGACGCAAAGATCTGCAGGTACATTGTGACGCACAAGTCTACAGGCACATTGTGACATATGGGTCTACAGGTACATTGTGACGCAAAGATCTACGGATAGTTGTGACGCAAAGATATACATTTATTGTATTGTATGGATCTACCGATAAATTATGATGTACAGTACTTTGTTGCGTGAAGTTCCTGTTTGCTCTAAGCTAGTGGCCTAAAGAAGCTAGCCAGAAGTAACTGTAAATCGTTTGTTAACTACTAATTTGTAGGGAAACGTATTTTAGTTTCTTTTGTATGGACGGTACCTCAAAGAAATATGGTTTTGATATAATATATGATTTTAAAAAAAATATTTAGCTTCAATAATAACAGATTAAGACATTGCTACATGCGTGCGTTCAAAATCGTTATTTTTTAAACTTATAATTATGGAACACGTTTCTGGTCTAAGCCGATTTTATGCACATGTTATTTTCTTATTATTTATTATAATCGGAATCGCTTCCGGCCTGGGCCGATCTCGCGCACCTTTTTATCTCCAGCGTTTACTGTTTATGATAGCCCTTGATAAGCGCGCGCATTTCTAAAGCGGAAATAACTCAGGCATGAAATTTCTTGATTATCGTAGATGGTATACGATGTAAAAAGAAAAAAAAATAATCATTTCGAAATAGATGTAAAGGATTTAATATTTTAAATAGTACTTTACTATGAAAGAGACAAGCAAACCTACATTTTACTTTGTGATTCATGCAAAAATTAACAAGTAACCGACACACAAACGAAACATCTTTAATGAGTTAACAGGTACACTGATGTAAGAAGGCATCAACAACAACAACAGGGACAGACAAACCCACACATCAAGTCTGCATGGTGGTAACCAGTTGAACTCAGGGATTCTGTGCAGATGACCAACAAATATAGCTTAAAGGAATCAACAGAAAAAAACTATTTCTGTCTTGTGAAACATTTACGAATATGGACGGTATAATTTGACCTGTTTTAAGAAGGAAGAAGAATACAACAGAAAAAAAAATATATCAAACACATTTGCACTTTTGGCTGCAGGGTACTATTTTATAAACATTATTTACATGACAAGATGTGACGTTTTAATACTAGTAATTGTATTTGTGTATTGACAAAATAATAATTTTGTTTTCACAGTGTATGTGGATGTTCTCTTTGCTTTGTATAATGTAAAAGAATTATTGTTTTTATTTTTATTCACTCGTAGTTAAAATTTGTGTATCTAATTGAATTTTTTAAAAATTCTTTTTGCTGAACTTTGCTAATGTTTGGTTAAAGATATTCATTAGCTCTGCCTTGTTGCTTGAAATGTTTTAGAAGAAAGTTAAATATGTGTTGATTAAATGTTTTAGAAGAAAGTTATATATGTGTTGATTAAATGTTTTAGAAGAAAGTTAAATATGTGTTGATTAAATGTTTTAGAAGAAAGTTATATATGTGTTGATTAAATGTTTTAGAAGAAAGTTAAATATGTGTTGATTAAATGTTTTAGAAGAAAGTTATATATGTGTTGATTAAATGTTTTAGAAGAAAGTTAAATATGTGTTGATTAAATGTTTTAGAAGAAAGTTATATATGTGTTGATTAAATGTTTTAGAAGAAAGTTAAATATGTGTTGATTAAATGTTTTAGAAGAAAGTTAAATATGTGTTGATTAAATGTTTTAGAAGAAAGTTAAATATGTGTTGATTAAATGTTTTAGAAGAAAGTTAAATATGTGTTGATTAAATGTTTTAGAAGAAAGTTAAATATGTGTTGATTAAATGTTTTAGAAGAAAGTTAAATATGTGTTGATTAAATGTTTTAGAAGAAAGTTAAATATGTGTTGATTAAATGTTTTAGAAGAAAGTTAAATATGTGTTGATTAAATGTTTTAGAAGAAAGTTAAATATGTGTTGATTAAATGTTTTAGAAGAAAGTTATATATGTGTTGATTAAATGTTTTAGAAGAAAGTTAAATATGTGTTGATTAAATGTTTTAGAAGAAAGTTAAATATGTGTTCATTAAATGTTTTAGAAGAAAGTTAAATATGTGTTGATTAAATGTTTTAGAAGAAAGTTAAATATGTGTTGATTAAATGTTTTAGAAGAAAGTTAAATATGTGTTGATTAAATGTTTTAGAAGAAAGTTATATATGTGTTGATTAAATGTTTTAGAAGAAAGTTATATATGTGTTGATTAAATGTTTTAGAAGAAAGTTAAATATGTGTTGATTAAATGTTTTAGAAGAAAGTTAAATATGTGTTGATTAAATGTTTTAGAAGAAAGTTATATATGTGTTGATTAAATGTTTTAGAAGAAAGTTAAATATGTGTTGATTAAATGTTTTAGAAGAAAGTTAAATATGTGTTGATTAAATGTTTTAGAAGAAAGTTAAATATGTGTTGATTAAATGTTTAATATTTTTGTCACGATGGACTAATTTATAGATCCACTACTTGCTATAGTAGTTTGATATTTGTGTTGAGGAGATCTTTATTTTTTCTTATATCTTTTTCCTCAATATTTATTTAATTTTGGTACAGATTGCGAAGAAGGTTAATAACCTTAGTCTCCAGAAGATAATGTATTTTGATCGACACTCTGCTGATAGCGTTAAATACGTGCAG
This sequence comes from Sinotaia quadrata, assembly GCA_028829895.1. Lineage (NCBI taxonomy): Eukaryota > Metazoa > Mollusca > Gastropoda > Architaenioglossa > Viviparidae > Sinotaia > Sinotaia quadrata. The sequence goes on from CM054183.1 coordinate 63,986,495, forward strand.
TGAGAGACAGAAGTATTTTATGAGGAATAAAATATTTGGATTATGATCATTACAGGATGGATGTAAATAGGCTAAGAGTGTGGAACAGTTTGCTGCAGACGCCAGTGAGTTATGTCTAGTAGATAGAGATAAAGTAATTCTCACATGTCGATGTACGAACAGAGTAAATAATGGTAAAGAAGTAGCACTGTGAGCCAGGGTTAATGTAACATGAAGTAGATAGAGATAAAGTAATTCTCACATGTCGATGTACGGAGTAAATAATGGTAAAGAAGTAGCACTGTGAGCCAGGGTTAATGTAACATGAAGTAGATAGAGATAAAGTAATTCTCACATGTCGATGTACGGAGTAAATAATGGTAAAGAAGTAGCACTGTGAGCCAGGGTTAATGTAACATGAAGTAGATAGAGATAAAGTAATTCTCACATGTCGATGTACGGAGTAAATAATGGTAAAGAAGTAGCACTGTGAGCCAGGGTTAATGTAACATGAAGTAGATAGAGATAAAGTAATTCTCACATGTCGATGTACGGAGTAAATAATGATAAAGAAGTAGCACTGTGAGCCAGGGTTAATGTAACATGAAGTAGATTCTATATGGATGGTCGAGTTAATTAAAATATTACTTCTGTGAGTCAAAGAAGCAAGGACAGGAAGTGAGACCGAAATAAATAACCTCCCCCCCCCCAAACAATAACAGTGACTTGGACAGTGTGACTTCAACAACTGGTTGGAGGATTATCTTTATGCGTGTGTTTTGGTTGTGTCAGTCTCGAGCGTAAGCGTAAACAGGATATTGCAGATACTTTGTTTCTGGACAAGGTAAAATATTTTTTTTCATTTGGTATTTTTCATTTTGCTATGCTGGATGTAATTTAGGATTCCATCTATGTTTTTTTATGTTCAAGACTAGGAAGAAAAAAATGGATTTAGTACTATTATAGGACAGAATATGGTATGAAAGTAGATGTACTAAAACTCTGTTTTCTTTGAAATACTGGCTTGCAATGTTTTCAAAAGCGAATTTATGTTTTATGCTTAAAATTGTGCTGATTAATTATTTTTTATCAACGTGATTTTGTTTGCTTTTTCCTGATAATTTAACTTCATATATCCACAGTCTGCAGTAGTGGTTTGCTTTTATTTCTGAGGCACTTACATTTTCTTGATATTTTTAAATTAATATTTAATTTGTACTTTAGGAGAAGTAAATACACTTAATCTCTTGTAGATAATGCATTATGGGTAACTGTGCATTATTTGCTGCTAACGCTTAATATGCTAGATTTAGTGACAGCCAGAAGTATTTAAAGGTAAACTTTAAGAGAAATAAAATATTTGGATATAAATATGCTATGAATATAGAACAGTTGGTTAAGCATTTTTTGTTGCTGCAAAATGTCAGAGTTAAATTTGGTATAGAGGGCACGATTCTATGTTAATATACGTTAATTAAAGGATTATTTTTGTCAGCTATTGAAGGAAATGGTAATGTTGATATGTGTCAATTAAAGGATTATTCTTGTCATCTATTGAAGTGAAATGGTAATGTTGATATGTGTCAATTAAAGGATTATTCTCGTCACCTATTGAAGTGAAATGGTAATAGAGTAGCAGTATGGTCGAAAAGTGTTCGTGTCGAAACCACGGTATGGTTTTGGTGAGCTAGGGTTCTCAAGAAGTTTGTGTTTTGGACAGCTGATATGCTGTAGACTGGTTAATACTGATCTCAGGATAGGTAGGTACACAATAGGGGAGGAGGTTAACGGGACCCTTGTTGTCACTACACTGGCGTCAAGCGCTTTGAGTTTTTTTTGGAGCGTGAGAAAGCTCCAGGGGTACTTATTTTTAGTGAGTTGACAGCTTTGATGCTGTAGTACGTAAGTTTTGTTAAAAGGTATACACTGCTCCCAGAGGTTATAATTATAGCAGGGATGGGTAGAGCTTAAAAGCAACCCCATTGTTAGACATTTTACGTAAAGCTATTCTGGCTTAGTAGGTGTGACTAAGGATTATGTGTATTCAGAGTGGCCGTGAGAGGTAGACTGCATAGTAATTAAACTGTGGAAAATGGATTTCGACCATACAGAAAATACTGCGAGAAGCAGATGTTAGTTCAGATAATAGAATTATGTTCTGAGGTCATAGCATATAAGTCCTATTGTAGCTTTAGGAAATTAGACATTTGAATATGATATATTAGTCTATTGTGGCTTTAGGAAATACAGACATTTGAATGTGATATATTAGTCTATTGTGGCTTTAGGAAATTAGACATTTGAATATGATATATTAGTCTATTGTGGCTTTAGGAAATATAGATATTTGAATGTGATATATTAGTGTAGAGCAAGTAGGAGTTATTTTTATAGACGCAAAGAGCTAGATATGCAGCACTGAAGCAGTGACAAGGTTTTTTTTTGTTTTCTTATATATATTTTTGTGCCCGTATATTTATTTTCTTTTCTTGGATATGTCCCATTAACCTATAACTGCTTGTGAGATAATTTGCGTTGTACTGTTTATTATAATACTGCATTCGTTCGTTTATTGTAGACTGTATTCTAATAGCGAAAACAGGGCATCATATCTGTTTCAACGTTGTTCATTTTGACTAATATGCTTTTGTTATGCGCCATTTTCAACCAGGGTAGACATTTTTAAGAACAGTAACGGTGACTGATAGGAGCTGGAATCATGGAGGACCATGATTATTTTAAGCAGGCGGGAATAATGTAGCACCCGTGAGTTTAATGTATTAGTCTGTGTGTGTTCACTGCAACCTGCATAGCCCATCCCTGAAATCCGACCTCTAGCAATGGCGACTAGATTTACAGTATGGGGTCGGGGAGTTCACTTTTCGGCCATGCTATTGTATCAGTATAATTTGTGATTTGTGTGTGAGAGTAGCTCTTCCTATAGACCTCACCAACATACATTTTATTTTAGGTTTAATCTTTTAGATTATAATTAATATTGGAAAAAGATATGTATTAAAACATAATCATGGTAGTTTCATTATGTATTTGATTCGTTATATAGTTGTTGGGCATTTAGCTATAATTGATATTTGAAAGTAAGTAAAGAAACAGAGAAACTATTTTTAGCTGTCTTTTTCCTATTGATTGTTCTCATGTCATTAGGAGTGTTCCTAGACGGCCGCACTCCCAAATTATAACGAACACAGCCGGTGTGTGTAAGGATCACTTACTTTTATCGGTAATTCTGCGACTGCATGAACCATGTATATCTATGTCTGCTTGAGCCCTACCATTTATGGTGTCTACATGAAATAATAAAAACGATGTAACAACATTCATCTGTCATCTCTGTTGCTGTCATCCATCATCATCATTCATCACCATTGTCCACATTATGACCTGACCCACACACTCTTGGACCATCACAACACAACTAAAGAGTGTGCAAATATTATTTAACAACACTGTGTTTCCTGGTGTTGTCAAGTTTCCTGGAACAGCCGGGGATTCTACAATTATCTTCACACCATCAAAAACGTGTTTGTACAGAGGATATGTAGGCCAACTATTCTGCAGATATTTCCAGAGTGTTGCCGTACAGGTGAAATTTGATCTATTGTGTAATACAAGTGTGGTGTTATAAAATACGTCCTGCCTCTTTTATGATTATTATTATAAATATCTTATCATTTATTTTAATAATGCATAGTTACTTATCTGTGGTTAAATCTTAATTTAGGATCTGTTTTCCCAATGAATTCCACATCCAGACACCATTGTAAATAAACGTACTATCAATACATAATTATCTGTTTACAGGTGTAGCTTCTTCCTTAAGGAATAATGTGTTTCATTAACTTACTAACATTCATCCAATCAATGACTCATCACACACCCATCCACCCACTGACTACTCCAGACATGTATCAATTAACATGCGTAAGAAGGGATAAACCAAAATAAAGATTTATTATAAAAATAAATATATCACAAATAAATACAACTAAGGTTTGAAACAGTCACCTATATATACTATTAAATAAATGTTCAAGTCTATCTCATATACACTCAATATTTACAGTGACTACTACAAGGGAACAATCTCTATTTAAGGCTTAGAGTTCTTTTCATAGAGATGGATAGAGAAAGATAGGAGATAAATGACTGAGTACATGACATGTTCTGTTGGGCCACCTTATGTTACATCATATAAAACACGTGCGTTACGTCACACGGACAGTTCATAAAGTCAATAGGGCACCAGGGTTCATTTCCAATACTTATATGCAGACTTGCATGACCACTCTCAAACTCAAAAGGCATTAGAAGTGACGATGTATCAGCATCTCCATTCTCATCACCATTGGGGTCTTTGCGGCAGATATTAACGAAGACGACTCATACATCGATCATAGGGAGTCTTTCATGATGAGGAAGCAATGTTGAGGATCCCAAAAAACAGAAAGGCACACCCTAGAAATATTCAAGTGCGATGTTTTAATTCAGTCTATATTATTTTCTACACACTCTCTCTCTCCATCACTGAACTTACGTGTCTGCAAGAGAATTGTTAGCAGTCATATAAACTCCACTCGATACACCTGTTATAAATCCATGAGTCACACATCCAATAATGCATAGTTAATCTAACATGTACTATCAAATGAATCAATCCAAAATATACAATATATCTAGATCAAGGGAAAAAAATCATTCTAAGTCCAACACATGATTTCACACAAACTTCAATTTTATTATAATTTTTATTTTTTGTTTCATGATATTAGCTTCCGGCTATCAGCCAATTTCGCTGCACTAACACAAGGTATGTAGCTGCTGTGAGAGCTGAAGATGAAAGACAGACTGGAGTGTTGTTGAAAGAAAAGTTGTAGAGAGGTGATGAACTTCAAGAACTGAACTGAATTTGACGCAGTGCTTCCTGCCGTATGTTTCTGACAGCTGTTTGGTGCTCAAAGGAAGATTTAAAAATGCAAACAAGGAAAACAGATTTTCTAATTTTGATTAGCATTAAAGTGTAACATGTCTTGCAACAAAAATGAGGGCTGGGTATTAAGACATTTGAACTAACGGTAAATAAAAATTATGAATCGCCAATCAGGAGTGTTCATCAACTGCGGCTTTGCGGACTTCGTTGAAGTTATAAAATTATTTTGGCTGTGGCAGTTGTGTGTACTCTTGAATCTGAACAAAATATTACACATGCACAACGGAATAAAATATATAAAACGTTGTTTCTTAACATGCCATAAATATTGATATATTGTTATATAAATGGTACTTTTCAATTTCAAAATAATGTATTAGAAATGGCAGAGGAAACTGTTATAATATTATTTTTATATCTATACTTATTTTGGGGTTCATTTCCTGTTATTATATATATATATATATATGTGTGTGTGTGTGTGTGTGTGTGTGTGAATATACGTAAGTAATTGTTTATTTGGGCATCTGTATGACTTGTGTTTATATATTTATTGTATGTGATTTTAATTTTAATTTCTCCCTATAGCTATCACGTACGTGTGCTTGCATGAGCTTGTTTATTTCTTTAGGGTAAAACTTTAAGTACACTCACATACACATACTATTATACCAAGTTCCTACATCATTTATTAACTTCTTTCATTAATTAATAATATCACTTATTAAATTAAGATCCATACGACTCTGTACAACAAAAATAAGTCATGATATTCCATCTTGAGAGTAAATACTACTCTAAATAATTAAATTCTGGTTTATCGTCTTACTCTCACTGTCTCAAATCAATTTGTTTGAACTCACTCACCTATAATAAAACCACAGAAACCTCCATCGTAATTTTTGCTACCACCTTTTGTTACTCTAAAACTCATGACACAAATTTATATTTACTGTCTGAGAATACAATAAAAACTATTTATTTCACTCAAATATGCAAATACAGTAAGATGTGTCATTATCACTCAAAACGTAGCCAGAGAACATGAAATGTGGAAGTGTGTAGATAGAGTTTGAGAGATACTAATGGAGGATAGCAGTTACGAAATGATTTATCGTTATATAGATTTTTTCCCAGCTGCAGATAATAACTGTATAATAAAAATTATATTGACATAAATGGTTGGGTTGTTGCTTTATATTTGTTTTTAACAAAAAATCAACAACCATAAGATAAACACACTGGAAGATGTACAAATTGATCAAAAGAATTTCTTAAGTAAATTGACTTTCTGATTGAAGAGGTAAATGTAATAGAAACTTTTAACGCCATTTAATTAAACAATAAAGTAAATATTGTAAATGTAAACTATTACTTATTTTCTGTCAGAAAATGTTGATGTCACAATGATCTTACTGGGCACGAACTCAGTAGGGGAGACTACCAGAACGACCTGTACTTTTACCTGGATGTACATTAATAAAAATATTACAACTGTAAATTTTTTAATGTAAAATATTACATAACAATGAAAAACATGTTACGTCTAGCTGTCAGGTATAATTATTGGAAATAATATTTTCTTTTTTATCATGGCTAAGATTTTAAAATAAAAATGAAGATTTATATGAGCACTTTAATGTAAAAGCTCCATGCGTCTTACATTAATTCAAGAAACATAAAGGTAACCTTTACTGTTATAAAAGTTATAGTAAATAATTCAAGAAATATAAGAGTAACGTTACTGTTATAAAAGTTAGAGTAACTCAAGAAATATAAGAGTAACCGTTACTATTATAAAAGTTACAGTAACTGAAGAAATATAAAATAAAGGTAACCTTTACTGTTATGAAAGTTACGGTAACTCAAGAAATATAAATAAAGGTAACCTTTACTGTTATGAAAGTTACGGTAACTCAAGAAATATAAAGATAATCTTTAATGTTATAAAAGTTACAGTAATTGAAGAAATATAAAATAAAGGTAACCTTTACTGTTACGAAAGTTACGGTAACTCAAGAAATATAAAGATAATCTTTAATGTTATAAAAGTTACAGTAACTCAAGAAATATAAAGGTAACATTTATTGTTGTAAAAGTTACAGTAACTCAAGAAATATAAAGCTTATCTTTACTTTTATAAAAGTTATTGTAACTTAAGAAATGTAAAGGTAATCTTTAACCTTTACTTTTATAAAAACACTGAAGCACTTGAGAAGAAACATACAAGGATCTCATTCACACATATCAACCACATATATATGCACATACATATAAATACATATATGCAATCACAAACACCACAAATCCTTGAGTATTTATTTGTATCCTAATATCTTCATACATTTATTAAATAACAACACATAAATCAACAAAGCAAATGTACAATCGTTACTTATTTGCTCTGAAGCACTCTTCTTTGAAATGTCTGGAGTATATGTTTCTCTGTTCTCATTGAATCCAACATCACAGCAATTCACTGCAAGCACAAGTGTTCTCTGTCGCCCCTTACTCTGGGGTAACTTTGTAATAATGAATTATATCAAATATAAGTAGTTAGTTGTGATACAAGACATCTACAGATGCCGATACAGAGCATGGGTCACTGATTACATATGTATATCTGCAACTGTTACGCCGATATACTAGTACGCTGCTAAATTGGTTCGTGGCCCCCACTCATTTATAGCTGAGAATCGATGTTAATGAATAGGTGTATGACGAACAGAGAACAAGAAGTAATCATAAGATTATCACTTCAGACAATGATAACAAACGATAGAAATTACGTTTAAAGAATAATAACAAGAAATTTAATAAAAGAAAAGTTAACAAGATTTAGTTACAAAATAAGTAACATATTTCATCATAATGCTACATAGAGCAAGTTTGAGCCACACTGTAGTCACATTCCCTATGACAACTTAAATCATGCGCTGGAGTGATGTACACACGCTGGTAGACTCTCAAAAATCACATCAGGAATAGATTCCAAATTCCACGTTGAAATCAAGGATCAAGATGAAATCAAAATGAACAAAACCAGAATCAGAAACAAAATCCCAAAAGCCAGAAACCCTGAAACACAAGCAATTGCAGAGTCTAATTGTCCAGTCAATTGCTCTATTATAAATACTAAGTTTGGAATAGGCCTCTGAAAGAAATAAATGTTAACATTTTCAAAATAAAACATAACATATAATATCATAATAAAATCTAACCATTCATACAATACAAAGACGCTTTTACCTTATCCAGCCAGGGTTTACTGCTCCATGTACAACCCAATGTAGGGAGGGACCCAGTTTTGAAAACGCTTTCCCCAAGAGACGATTGAAGAAAGAGTAACGGGGGAAAAATTTTCTATCACTTTTATCTCCCTTGAAATCACACCTGTGTCTGCTAGACTGACCTTTGATCTGGCCATTTACTTAGAACAAATACTATTATGACTTTCGTAACAACTTCTGACCACCTCTGCCGATCCAGTAACAACGCATCCCATTGTATATCCAAACACACACACACACACATCACAAAATTAATCCCTTGCTACGTTTACTGGCCATTTAAGCAAACAAACACTCGCTCATCTAATTGGCGCAAACATCAAACACCGGTCAGTAATCTACCACCATGCACGACTCATTCCTTCAGGACCTCACTTCCAAAACAAGCATGAGGCAACATACACGTCATTTAAATTACAAACAGCGTTCAATTTAAATTACACGTCATGAAAATGTATATTGGAAAATATACGAGAAAATTTCCCATCATATAACACTCAACCCCCCTCCTCCCTGCTCGTTATTAGGTCTTAGCACTTGAAAAAACTATAATCCTTTGTGTCTAAATTTACAGGCAGGACATCCAACTATCTACAGTTATTACCAGGCGTTGCAAGAAGAAAGAAGTGCAGCTTAAGACTGCGCATGTCAGACCGAATTTATATGCCGGAAGTAAGCGGTCCTGTTGATACATGTCCTTGTTTTCGATCACGTGCTGTCTTTCACGTCCGGCAAAGTCACGAATATACTGGATGAAAGAGTGGCTTCTGAACTAACAGGCATATGCGCATCGAATGAAGTGCGCTCTCGATATTCGTGAGAACTAAGAGACCGAAAGAAGAAATTAAGTCTATGACTCAGTTTGAAACATAACTCACTCCATCTCACTCCACGTCATGGAAGCTTGTCATTAGTTTAGTCTACAACCACCCACTCCTCGTCTACAGTAACAGCCGAACCTGTCATTAAATGAAGTGAAGGAAGTTAGGGGAGGACAGGGGATCCATTTGGACCAAGGCTCACGTTCACGAGAGTCTCAAATTTACACTTGATGCTATATATATAGCACGGTTTGTAACTCAGTTTTGACGTTTCTCCATATGGAGTGGCCCGGGTCTTTTTTGGCACGACAACAGAAAAGCTGTACCCAATTTCTTCTCCAACATAAGATTATCAAATATCAAAATGCATAAGAAGGTCAAACCGACCTGGCACACGTTAGTATCTTGAGCAGAACACAATCACAATGACCTTCTTATCTTCACTGGAATGGTGTACTTAGCATCCTTGCTTTGGTACATCAAAAGTAGGGGTGTAGCATACTCTCTTATGCTTACACATTCTGCAACACACTTTGCAAGTTTCCCGCGCTTTCCCGGTCACTCAAGTCACGAATAGTGAACAAATGCACGGTAGCTAGGAATTTGAAAGTTGAGACTCACAGCTCAGGGTCCAACTCCCACAACCTGAGACTCAACCACAATCAAAAGAAGAAGAAATCAGAAAGCTGCTTGCTGACTGCAACATACAATCAAGGAGCAAGCCTAAGTTTCTTAATCATTATAATATAACTCCATTCTATCTGACACTTCATTCTCAATCTTTCTACAATTGCTGCAACAGTAGTTATTATCACCATGCACATTAGGTATAATAAATACAAAGTATCAAACATTGTCACATATTAATACACCACATGGGCTCAGCTTAGTTCACACATTTGTAGTAAATAAATCAACTTACATAGTACATCTTTACATAACACAGGTATAACATATCAATAGAAAAATGTATGAAATGATTCCAAGTCTACCCTCTAAGTTTCAACTCACCACTCAAGCTAATGATTGCTTTCAGAGCCGGACTTCTCTCTTTGTCTTCAAATTCAAAAGTGAATAGCAAAATTCTCTACTTCAAGTAAACTCTTTAAACTCGACCCATTGGCTAGTCTCGTTCTCATAAATTATAATCATTGGATAATAAAAAAAACAACAACTGTTCACTCAGTTTCTACTAGGTCAGCAAATCTAGAATATTCTTCCCTTAGGCTGTTTACTTCAAACTCGGGCACTTTTAAACACCATAAGGAGTGCCCATGGTCGGGTCAATCTGACAATTTAGCAACTTAAATATCAATAAAATTAAAAATAGGGAGGGACAAATTTACTTTGTCACTCAGCGTATATTAATATGTTATGAATTCCGTATTACGAGTGGTATCTGTTGGAGAATTATTAATAACATAAATTAAGATATTCATTACTTGTAATTAGTTATATACGATTAATTAATTAATAATAATCATAACCATTAACCATTAGTGGCGTTGGCGTCACACTATGTCATAAACATCAAGGTTGGGATAGTTTGAGTGGATATTGCTATGTCATAAACATGAAGGTTAGGTTAGTTTGGCTATTAAAAATAAGTTAGGGAGTCTATAAAACAATATGTTAAGGAGTCTATAAAACAATATGTTAAGGAGTCTACAAAACAATATATTAAGGAGTCTATAAAACAATATGTTAAGGAATCTATAAAACAATATATTAACGAGTCTATAAAACAATATGTTAAGGAGTCTATAAAACAATATGTTAAGGAGTCTATAAAACAATATGTTAAGGAGTCTATAAAACAATATGTTAAGGAATCTGTAAAACAATATGTTAAGGAGTGTATAAAACAATATGTTAAGGAGTCTATAAAACTTGAAAATTGTGATGGACATATAACTCACGGCACTCTGAAGGTTAACTCCCTTACGCTCAAACCTATCTGGTTCAGTATACATGCAACTTAGAAAGACTATTGTTCCTTGCATGTATATAACTTTAATGAAATCACTATTTTATTTATAGTTTTGTTGCACCTATCAACTACTGCCTTACAATACATAGTCACCTAGCTCACAAATACGTCACACACACACACACACACACACACACACACACACACACACACACACACACACACACACAGCATAGCATTATGTCGGACATTTCTTGCTCACTTCATTCATTACAGCAACAACAAATATTACAGAAAAAAAGGACCTACTAAAAACACAAGCGTTGTATTTCATATGTGCAGTCGCTGACTTGTTTCTGTGAGTGGTAATTCTATCCTTTCTCTTGCGGCCATAAACACACACACTCACCAATAAGTGTATGCGAGTAAAAAATTTCCTGAGTCCTAAGCATATGTTTGCTTCCCAGTTGTTTAAAAACTACTCTACTAACATCAGCAATATCCCTTGTCTGTACCCCATATCTAAAATCCTTATAAATATAATATTATAATCATATCTTAATGTTAAAATTAAGGCTTATTTGGCACATGTATGTTCATTTTCAAAGTTCCCACACTGTCTTTTCTTGAATCCCCATTAGAATCGATAGAGTGAGATGATTTTAACTATTGTTATCTTTAGCCTCTTCCTGTCACTTAATGTTTTATAAGTTTTTTCATGTCCTTACTCCTGCATGTCAAGTTGACCATTAAACAGTGACCACCTGAAGTGGAGACAACATATACTAACTCATATGCTAACACATGCACACATATACACAGACACACACACACACACACACACACACACACACACGCAAATACAATCATACAGACGGACAGAAATACACATGCACTTTTGCACACTCCCATACTTCCACACGCATGCATACGCAAACAGGCGCGCACGCACACACACAAACATGCATCGGACATTTCATACACATCATCTAATTCAGTTATGTCATACGCACTGACAAACACTGACTGAGTAATTTCATATGCACTGACAAACACTGACTGAGTAATTTCATACACACTGACAAACACTGACTGAGTAATTTCATACGCACTGACAAACACTGACTGAGTAATTTCATACGCACTGACAAACACTGACTGAGTAATTTCATACGCACTGACAAACACTGACTGAGTAATTTCATACGCACTGACAAACACTGACTGAGTAATTTCATACGCACTGACAAACACTGACTGAGTAATTTCATGCACAATGACAACTCTGACTAATTTCACACACAATGACAACACCGATTAAGTCGTTTCATATACATCAACATTGTTTTGGTCATGTTGTACACAACAGTTACACAACTGGAGCTGTGTCAAGGCATGGACAAATGATACACACGTTTCGTCGTAAGCTATTTTCTACAAACAGGAGAAAATCTCATCGGAAGTCCTGAAACCTGGAACATCGGAAGAATCCAACAAATGTGTCGCCATCTGTCACAATCTTTAGACTTTTAAATACGTCACTGACGCGGACACTTTTGTCGAGCCTGAGACAATCATGAAAAATGAGTCAACGATGTACAAGAATGAAGAAGAAACAGCTTGAACCATAAATGTACAGAACTGTTTGCTAACCACTGTCTGCCATGATTCGAAACTTTCCTAAGTAAAACATACTAGAAACAATGTGAACAAACGCCACTGTGATAAAACTACTATTAATATCATCTAGTTTTCATCTACCCTATATCATTTCCACTATAAAGCTCTCGTAAAATCTCACACTAAACAACGAGGCATAAGAATTTAAAATAAAGGGATAGATTATTTACTTTCTTTTATCTACTTGTGTCTAAGAAAACCTCCATACAATCATAATACAGTTTCACTCAGTACTTAACACAGTTTTAAAATGGTGATTTTCTACCGTACTACTCAGCCAAAAGAACTGACTCAGTAATTTGTTTAGTAAATGATCGACTGCAATCCTTTCTAAAGTAATGTCAATCACCACCAGGTTAACATTTTCAAGCAGCAAACTGCAAGTTATGTTGACCCGATTGCAAGATATGACTCTAATTGGGGTTGTTTATAACCATTAAATACAACCAAGGATGATAACCTGGGATTGTTTTTTAACCATTAAATTCAACACATGAACTTGCCTGGGGTGGTTTTATCGAATAATTACAGCACATAATGATAACCAGAGTATGGTATTTAACCAGTAAGCACAATGTGACACATAATGCTGGTCTGGGTTGGTTTTTAACCAGTTAGTAAAACAACATATAATTATAGAATAGGTTGGTTTTTAACCCGTATGTACACATGGTGGCAATCAAATGTATTTAGAACTTAATATTTAAATATTTTAAATATGTAAAAGACTAACTGTTTTGATATACAAATTTTATAAAGTTGGTACATTTGTATAAGCACGTATTATTACTGCAAAATACCACAAATACGTTAGTTTGTTCATTAGATATGAGCATGGTGGTCTGTCGTACTCTTGTATGATCAGTCTTATATGTACTCATACTTAATGTTTTTCATCTCTCTCAAAGAGTTAATGTCTCTCTCTCATACTTAATGTCTCATCTCTCTCAAATACTTAATGTCTCTCACTCATACTTAATGAATATCTTCTCTCTCAATTCTTAATGTCTCTCACTCATACATAATGTATTTCTTCCATACTTAATGTCTCTCAATAATACTTAATATCTATCACTAATACTTAATGTATCTCACTCATACTTAGTGTATTTAATCTCTCTCAAGTACTTAATGTCTCCCAATCGTGTTTAATGTCTTTTGCTCATCCTTTACGCTGATTGATCCAATGCATTTATTTTCGCCAACACTGCTAAGTATGCAATAGAATCAAAAACATTTTTGGTAAAAAATAAATAATATCTTTTCTGTAAAATAAGTGCCAATTCATAATTACTCTCATTTTATGACATGTTTATTTTTTTTTAATTTGAGGCATGAATCCTTAATGTCTTTTTTTATGGAGTCTTGAATACTTAATATATTCTAAATTTGGGGGTGGCTCCTTATTGTCTTCGGTATAGAGTCTGAATCATTAATGTCTGCTATACTGGACATGGATAATTAATGTCTTCTTTATGGTGTCTCAAATCATTAATGTCTTCTCTACTGGACGTAGATCATTAATGTCTTGTTTACGGAGTCTTGAATTGTTAATGACTTCTTTCTGGTGTCGTAAATTATTATGATATTCTATATTGGGGATGGCTCATTAATGTCTTCTGTGTGGAGTCCTGAATCCTTAATATATTCTCTTCATTGTGCCAATGTTCCCTCTAATATTTTTCCTGTGTGCGTGTAACTGTCGGTTGTTTGAGCTTGCTAACAAAACTTGAGGGAGGAATTTTGAAAGTGCCTGCACGGCATTTTCTAATGAGCCTCGCGACCGCGCACCTTAGAGGGAACATAGTGAGTTGGGAAATGGATCTTTAATGTCTTCTGTATAGAGTCTGAATCAGTAATGTCTCCTCTACTGGACCTGGGTCATTAATGTCTTCCTTTTAGTGCCTTGAATCATTAATGTCTTCTTGATGGTGCCTTGAATTATTGGGCGTGGGTCATTAATGTTTTCTATAAAGAGTCTGGATGTTTAATGTCTTCTAGTCAAGGTATGACTCTTTAATGTCTTCTATTTAAGGTATGACACATTAATGTCTTCTATTTAAGGTATGACTCTTTAATGTCTTCTATTTAAGGTATGACTCTTTAATGTCTTCTATTTAAGGTATGACACTTTAATGTCTTCTATTTAAGGTATGACTCTTTAATGTCTTCTATTTAAGGTATGACACTTTAATGTCTTCTATTTAAGGTATGACACTTTAATGTCTTCTATTTAAGGTATGACACTTTAATGTCTTCTATTTAAGGTATGACACTTTAATGTCTTCTATTTAAGGTATGACACTTTAATGTCTTCTATTTAAGGTATGACACTTTAATGTCACTCTATCACTCTATAGGCACGAATTCGATATCTTGCTTTTATTTGGCGCTAATCGCCATTGCCTTCTCTCTCTGGCACGAGACCTTTGAAGCCTACATATTTTTAGCACGAATACACGACCACAGATCATGTAGTACAGGTCTAGAGTCAGGGATCACAAATTACTACTCTTAAATTAATATATATATATATATATTAAAATGTTTAGCCGTATAGAGATAGATGAGATTATTCACACAAAATAAAACGCCACACTTTCCTGACTTTCGTCTCGGACACCTTGACACATTTCTCCAGCATGCAATGTTCGTTCCTGTTCTTCCCAAGACGGGTGCTTGTGAAATAAAATAAAACTAGTTGTGTCCTAGTAACTAGCTAAAAATGGCGTAAGCTAAAGAAAGAAAACTGATACAGTAATCAATGACACACGCGTATTTAATAATTTATGGCATTTATTCAAATCGGGGCAGCAAATTTGTTTTATGTGAAGGAAAATGTTCATCCACATAATGGTAGAGACATCGCTTGATTTTAGAATATTCACTTAGTTCTTTATCTCGCCGTGATCTTTCATAAGGTCGCAC